>JAUTDX010006619.1:0-29063 GCA_030844895.1 Ambrosia x helenae | reverse complement strand
CTCTACATACCTATTTCAAATCTCATACCACCGACATTTTCTTGCCACATTCCCCTAAAGCCGGGACTAACCTGGCTTAAAAGCCCTCATGTTTTCTCTACCCTTAAACCGCCATCGCCATGCCTTCTCCCTCCGACCATCCTTTGCACCATCACGGCCCACAAAGTGCCTTTTCCTATACTCGATGTGGAGTCCTACCCCATTACTGACTTCACCACCAAACTTCTCAGATGTTCCTCGACTCTTTAATACCCACTTTCCCTACACTCTATTGCCTGCTTGCATGGATGCATGCAAGTTCGTCTACGTCTGTAGGGACCCTAAAGATGTGTTGATATCCAAATGGCACTTCGTGAGCAAACTAAGATCCAAAGATCTGCCTCCTCTTACTTTAGACAAGGCTATTGAGCTTTTCCAACAGGGGGTATCAGAGTACGGGCCATTCTGGGAACATGTTCTGTCATACTGGAGAGCGAGCTTGGAATTTCCAGACAAGATTCTGTTCTTGAAGTACGAGGAATTGAAAAAACAGCCAGAGGTGGAAGTGAAGAAGCTAGCCGCTTTCATGGGGAAGCCGTTCACAATGGAGGAAGAGAAGAAAGGGGTAGTGGGGGAAATTGTTAAGCTATGTAGCTTTAAGAATTTGCGTAATCTAGAGGTGAACAAGACGGGTGTTGAAAAGTTTCGCAATGTGGCGGTGATTGAGACGAAAAACTTTTTTAGAAAAGGAGAGATCGGAGATTGGAAAAACTATTTGAGCGAGGAGATGAAAGAACGTATTGATAGAATCACTGATGAGAAGTTGCAGGGTTCGGGTTTGACCCTTACTACAAGGGTTTGAATGAAGAAGGGCGATTTCGTTTTAATCTTGGAAGCATTAATAACATGCATTTCCAAAATAAATTCTATGTCTGGCTACAAAATAAATTAGACGTTAGTAGTTTCTAGCTAGTCGAATTTCATATTTGTTTTTTTATTGTTCAATTGTGATATATTTATGTTACAATGTAGCAGGACAGTTGGTATTTATGCTTGGTAATTTGTAAACAAAAAATGTTGTTCTTTGTCATGGGTTTCTTTTCTCGAGTGGTTTAAAAACCTAAATGTTTTTTAAAGTGCAACATTACTGATTCCATGATAGACCAGTTACGCCAGTTCAATTGGTGTAAAAAACTTGATGAGAAATTAATAGTTATGTTTTAAAGAGTGAATTATATATATATATATATATATATATAATATATATATATATATATATATATATATATATATATAGGGTTGGGATACTTTGAGAACTCGATGAGTTGTGAGAACTCGTAGGAACTCGACGTAAAATGCGAAAAAAAAATTATTTTTTTTACACTCGTGTAAAACACGTAAAGACCGTTGTAAAAAAAATTAGAAAAAAATACATTAATTTACGTCAAAATACACCGGTGTAAGGGATTTTTATCCTCGTGTATGTATATTAATATTTTATTCATTATTTTATTGTTGATTAATTATGGACCACATATTCATTTTTGATTAAAAAAAAGTATGTGGTTATAAAGTGAGTTCCTATGGTTCTCACAACTCATAGGAGTTCTCAAAATATCCGGATCCTATATATAAAAATATATATATATATATATATATATATAGGATTTGGTTCAAATGAGAACCTTTCCCCAAATTGAGAACTGAGAGAACCATTCTAGGCCACACATTTCTCTAAGGCAAAAAAAAAAAAAATTTTTTTTTTTTTTTTTTTTTTTTTTTTTGCAAAAATCGCTGCTTTATATGTAAGAAAACAAATTTTTTTTTATTTTTTTGTATTTTTTTTCAGTATACACATGTGTATAATTGCATTATACACATATGTATAATGCAATATACACATATGTATAACTGAAATATACACATATGTATAGCTGAAAAATGCTATATACACATATGTATAATTGCTATATACACATATGTATAATTGACATATACACATATTATAAATGAAAAAAAAATTCAAAAAAAATAAAAAAATTTTTTTCCTTGCATAAAAATGTGCGATTAAAGCAAAAAAAAAAAAAAAAAAAAAAATTTTTTTTTTTTTTTTTTTTTTGCCTTTATATGAAATGTGTGGCCCAGAATGGTTCTCTCAGTTCTCAAATAGGGGTTGGTTCTCTTAGGATCCCTACCCTATATATATATATATAGGGAAAGGTTAAAATGAAAACCACACTTTCATGCAAGAACTAAGGAACCACCTTTTCCACCACACACTTATTTTAATCCAAAAATATTTGTGGTCCACAATTAAAGTTGAATAAAAAAGAAAAGGGAATATTCCCTTGCCTAATAAGACAAAATAGGGTGGGCCATGGTCGTTTACACCGCTGTAAAATTATTTTTTTTTTATTTTTATTTTTTTTACGTCGAGGTTACCCGTTTTTACACCGTGTGAAAAAAAAAATTTTAAATTCACATTTTACGTCGGGGTTCTCGCGGTTCTTACACGAAGGAGTGGTTTTCATTTGAACCTAATCCTATATATATATATATATAATATATATATATAATATATATATAGGGTGTTCAAATAAGAACCATAGCTTGTGTAAGAACCATAAGAACCATTTATTAGCTATTGATTTTGGATGGCATGATAGTAAATATATTCAACTTTATTTAAATATTTTAAATTATGGGCACTCTTGTACTTTTCAATCCCATCTTTCACTCCACTAAAATAACTAAATACTTTATCTCCTATTTTCAATCTCTTATTTCTATTACAAATTAATTAATTTATTAAGTTAAGAAAACATTTATCGGTTACATGTCTGACTTTGTAATGTACACATATGTACATGTACATATCTTCGTTCATCATCTTATTTAGTACTAGTTGGTAACCCGCGCGTTGCGGCGGGTCCTAAAAACTACATCAAATTGTATCAATTCATTGAGACGTAAAAATTCATCGAAAACTTTTTATTTAAATGATATATTAAATAACGAATACTTGTAACAACATAAGATAATTATTCTTATCTCAACTAAAGTATAATAACATTCGCACGGATTATTGAAATACATTGATTTTAGGTGGATTCTAGTAATAATCCATTCAACAACTCGTAAAGTTCCATAATACATTTATTCTCAAGACTACACTACCTCACACGTAAAACTTTGGTCACGCCTACCACTTAACGATATATACTATTAAATGATACAAACAACTTTGCCAAATAGTTCGTAAATCAAAACTTTACGTTTTGTTTCATACGTGACATACACACATGAATTCACCAAAGTTGCTCCATGTAATAAATAAAAAGTAGGAGAGGGGATGTACAAGAGGATTTTGCATAAGGGTATTATTGGGAAAAATTTCATGACATTTTGGGTGTGAAGCACTAAACTTTTCATATGCCATCTTAAAAAACATAGGAAATTACTAATGTAGCCATCTCTCCTCCTTAATAAGGTAACATAGATATATACACATGTGTACCATGCTTGTACAGTGGTGTACAACATGTATGTATACATTCATTTAATTTTCATCATCTTATTTAGTATATATACACATGTGTATTATGCTTGTACAGTGGTGTACAACATGTATGTACACATTCTATCAATGTCATGTATGTACACATTCTATCAATGTTTATGATCTTCACTGATAAAATACATAGACATAAATATAAAATACCAAAACGAAATTACATAATTTTTTTTTAATTGTGGATTTCAATTTTTGTACAGGAGTTGTTTACATACAACATACATTCTTATATATGAATGTATAAAACTCAAAACTACCAAGGATGTTTTGTTTTATTATAAACAACAAACTTTCGATTGCTACGAAAGATACTTGTTTATTATTATTTTGAAAGATAGCGACTTCCTTGTTATATACGAATTTGGAATGAAAGATGTAGATTTATGTACTCAGATAATTGAAAATTGACGAGGAGTATTTTCAAGAAACAAGTTACAAATTTCAAGTAACTGTTATCTAGGAATTTGGAGAAAAACAAAAACAAAATTACACATATACCCTTGAGATCAAAATATAAATGGTTGGTTAGGATTGGTTCACAAGGTTTACAACTGCACTAATGGTTCTTATTTGATCTCAATCCTATATATATATATATATAGATATTACCTAAAACGTCGATTCTATATTAACTAATTGCTTTCGTATGCGCGCGTTATGCGCCTTGTGATTCCGTCACCTCTAAAACGCATACATTGTTGTGTATCAAAGTGACCACCGATTTTTCCAAACTCATTATTTCTACCAATGTTTTCATATCGAACCAAACACTAAACTCAATCAACAATAACCACCTCATATTCAAACTCCACATGACAGACCAAAATTTAAAGGGAAAAACACCGAAATGGCCATTGACCAAGAGAAATGACCACAATGGCCACCTCCCACAACTTTGGAGAGCCGGTTCCTGGATTCTGAGACGTCTCCGTGAAGCTTTAGGGATAGACCAATAGCCGACTGCCACGTGTAAAAAAACATAATAAAAAAAGTCTTCACACTTTCCCAACTCCTAACTCGCTTCCCAGCTCTCTCTCTCTCTCTCTATATATATATCTTTGTCTCTTTCCCTTTCCCTGCTCCACTGTAAATTCACCGTCATTGCATCTGTCGTCTCTCTTTTGATTCATCACCTCACCTCTCCAACCGAAAAATAGAGCCGATAACTTTCATGGTAGCACTACAAGAAATTTGGGTATTTACCCACACATAGTATGTGTAGGAAAAACCATATAATGTGTTAGTATTTATGTTTACCTACACATAAATTAAGTGTTATGATGTGTAGACTCAGCACTGTAGATATTGATCATTACCTACACATATATGTGAGGCTAAAACTAGTATATATGTGTTGGTAAAAGTATAGCAACTTGTTAGATTGAGGTATGACGTGGCATCCAACATGACAGCTAATTATGTGTAGGTAAATGTAAAGGATGTGTAGATATTGATCTTAACATGTGTAGACATTGATCATAACATGTGTAGAAATAATATATATTCATGTGTTGGTAAAATATTCAAATGTGTGTATAATAACCACGATTTATTTAAATAATAATTTTTAAATGTATACAAACAAATACAAAACAGTTATAGAAACATAAGCGACCAAATTAATGAATTACATACAAGAAAAATACAGCTAAAAATCGAGATAGAAAATTAAAATCTTGATGTTAAAAGTGCTTGAGTCGCTTCATCAATTATCACAAGATCAAATGAAGTGTCATCTAATTTTTTTGACAATGAACCAGTGAGAGTTGTTTAAAACGACATCTGCGTTTTTTATAACATCTGTCACAGCCAGTTGCTGTCTCTAGCGTTCTTCTTTAGAAAGCATCTTGAGCTCCTTTCTTATGTCCCTTTTTGTGTTTCTGTCTTTAACCTTCAACAGTTTACTATTCATGAATACCTGGCGGTAGAAAAGAAAACGTAAACTTACATATATTGCAACCACATTTTTAGATATCCAACCTTTTTTCGCATCCCAATGTGTTAGCCGCCAAGTCTCAAGTTGACCGGTTTGAGAATTATGCGGACAATACCACCAAGGTATTGTGTTGCACAAAAGAATTTATACGAGCACACTTTCAAAATATTTATAACATAACCACAAAATGTGACTTGAGAAGGAAGTATCATGAGCGTTTCTCAGTCAACTAGAGAGAAACTGAATTTGACCTATTTGAGGCAAAGTGTAGACAAAATCCACATGTTAACACATAATAGCCAACCTTAAATTGAATTAAAACTTACCTCAAATACTCTTTAGGTGATATCTTTAATGACTTACTTAAACAGCAACACCATAGCATCCAATTCAATGCGTATCATCGTTGTGGCTGGTGTCTGTGGTGAAGAAGCCAAAAGACTAAAGCGTGGTGTTAATAATCTAGCCAAAAGAAAATAAATAATTCAAGTGCAATCATCTCTAACTTATGTAGTGTTAATAATCTAGCTAACAAGTGTCAGAGAAATATAACCAAAATCCAATAATAAATCAGCAAACACAGTTTTAAATAATAAGGAAACGAAGGAACCGTGTTGATAAAACGCAAAGAGCCGTCGATGCTCCACTTCCTTCCTCCAAAGTTGCTGCTCTCCTCATCCTCTTTAAAACTTGCGGTGTTGCTGTTTTAGAAAGTTGAAAGAATCAGCTGATAATGATATGCATAAATAAGCACAACTCTTGTTTCTCTTGAAACATATTGTACATACACATTCTTTAGAGCAATAAGAACAGTTATCAGTGGCCCCGATATCGCTCCCTGCATTATGCAAAACTCAACAATAAGCGTCGTTTATATTAAGTGAAGAGCTCAGGGTAGCATTTTCAACCTGTTTACTTATAATTGGTCAGTTCGAGATATGACTTATACCTTATCTCTAACATGTAAAATTGGTGTATAAAAAACCATAAAAAATATGCTTCTAACACCTTGTCATGTCAATTATAGTCCACCTTATTGTTGATGAGATCACAGTTGGATACTCAACGCTTCATTAGCTGAAGTTGTTAAAACTAAGCAAATGGTTTTTATTTATAAGGGCAACAACTTGATTTAGAAGCATAGTAAGGAGAAACAACATTACTACTCTCATGGGCTTCTAAGGACAGCAAGTAAAGTAGTTGCTCTTCATTCTTGAAGCACTTTCTTTAAAGTCTTTCCTTCAACCACTTCATTCCGGCACTCCAATTGCATGTCATTTCGCATGTACAAACAAAATCACAATTCACAACCTCATTCAAAAATCGAGATAAAATATCTAATTGTTTGTCATTGATGCCATTTCTTTTAAGCACTGTGTTTTAAGTCTTCCCTATAGGGATATTGACATAGCTTCCATTAATTCATCATCTCTCAACAACACAACCAACCGTCGATCATCGTCTCCGTCATCGAACCCTTCAAAAACAACGAATTGTCACCGCTCACATCATCACGCACCATAAAAACCTCGGAGACGTCTCCGCCTCTCATCGCTGTCTTCGTCCTATTCAATTTTGTAATGAAGACGGGAGACGTCTCATAGTTTTAGTTCGTGAGATCGGAGACGGAGACGTCTCCACCTCTCACCGCCATCTTCGTCTGATTCGATCTTGTCTCTTTGGTAAATCTAGTCTGTCATCATATATAATTTTTTTTAATGTGATGGGAAATTTTATACAAGAACCAGAAAACTAATACCCAGTCAAATACCCAAATGATAAACTAGAGATTTGTTTTATTTAACAAGAAATGACGGGAAAAAGGGTTTTTGGAGGACGTCTCCAAGACGTGGGAAAGGAAAGGAAGGGCGATGTGAATAAAAAATAATAATAAATGGACACATGGAGGTCATCAGTCGGTCAATCGCCGAAGCCTCTTGGAGACGCCTTAGCTGCCTCGAAACTTGTGAATCGTCTCTCCCAAGAGATGGGAGGTGGCTAGTTTGGTAATTCCATTTGATCAATGGCTAGATTGGTGGTTATCCTTAATTTTAAAACTAATACAATCATAGATTAAGAAAAACGTCAATCGACTCAGATCTTGAATATCATCATCATCGAAACAACAACGGCTCAGTGTCGCAACGGTTGCCTTCACAAAATTACAAAAATACCATTCTATCGTTCATAAACTGTCCATTAAGATACATGATACCACCACAAAACAACACAGGCCACAACCGCGAGCCTTGTCATAAGCTAGAAATCCATTTAAAATTTCAGAAATAAAGGCAATATGAACAACAAATACATAAGCTTTTTGATACACTATAGCTAAGGAACCCAAAATCAGTCACAAGGCTTAGAATTTTCGCTACAACTGGTTGCTTTATACAAGCCCTCGCAGTTTCGTGACTTAAAGAATGAAAAAATCATTGCCTATGTAACATGTTGTCCAAATCCCACATAAAACATCAAGCCTTTGCAGGTAGTCAATTAGTTAGGGTTCATAATTAACGCATACACATGGTTTAGAAAGCTTCATCATCGCCCATGAAGGTAAGAATGGTTACACAATCAATGACTGATGTAAGAAGTTCATAAACATGGCTTGAGTTGATCTTCTTGCTTTTTGCCAAGACATCACGGCTGCCACACCAATGACGTGCGATTTCCTTAATAATCGTGAAACACCAGCGGTGTCTCATGTGAAATCGCTTTTAGATAATTTCGATCATTTCTTAAGCTGAAACATGATCAATCTCATCAATAAGATCAGCGAAAATCTTAACAGAGATACTACATAAGATCACGTAAAATACTTTATCCGTGTCCTTATGATGCTTTTGCTACTTGTCCAATGAGCCAAATTGAGGTGGGACTATGGAAAAAGATTTATTTGTTGGGAATCATGGTATCGTATACGTAGCGGAAGCGGTTTATATATTTAATATTAGGCGATTATATATACAATATATATATAGCCGATTTATATATATAAATAGTTAGTTAATTTTATTAATCCAATTAACAAAATATTCCCAATGAGGATCTCAGTTAAACGCGTATAAATAAATAAATAATAAACAACCATAGGGGGTTTAGTAATCAACCTTTGACGACTACACCGGAATTGTAACACGCGGGTTACAACGAATCCTCGCTAGTAGGAAGTTCACACCCGAGCACGAACCAACCGGGAAGCAACACTTTGCAAGAGGAAGGCGGGCGGCGGAGTGGTGGTTTGGCCGAAATAAGGGGCGGCGGCCCTAAGGAGTTGGCGGCCAAGACTTGGAGAGGAAGGAATTGTTTTTATGTTATAAAAGTGTCATTAGGGTTTACACCCTAATCCCCTATTTATAAAACAAATCTCTTGGAATATTCCCATAATATTCCATATCCTTTAGAATATTCCCATAATATTCCACAATATTAATCTAATTAATATTAAGTCCCTCTAGTTCAAAATATTATTACTTCATAAATATTAATCCACCTACAAGTGAACTTATCTGATTCGTGTACCAACATGTAACTCTTCGGATCGGACCGGGTTGGGTTAGTTGACATCGAGTTTAATTACATCGGACATACTATATATCCAACAATCTCCCACTTGGACGATTTTAATTAAATGAGTCAACGTGCGCAGAGTTGGACGCCTAGCTGCATCGCATTGCACCCAACACAGTATGACACTTTACAGTCGTCAACAAGTTCGTTGAGTTCAAGTAACTCTTTACATAACCAAATACTATAACCCTGATAATTCTATCAATAAGTCCCTTCTGTATAGACATCCGTTGATCATAAGACATGGATCATTCATTCTTATATAGTGATCAACCATTCTCTATTCTCGTCTCTAATTCAAAGTGGTTTAATGAACTACCTTAGTCCGAGCGTGGCCACGCGTTTATACCAGTTTGAGTTAACGGGGGCGCCAGAATGTCTAGACTTCTAATCCTATAGAAGTACAGAATTCCATCAGCGTCATACAACTCCCACTTAATCATGGATTTCTCCCAACACTATCCGGATTGCTACCCATGTTTCAGGATAGTGTTAGATAACATCAAAGATAGTCCTTGATCAATGTAGTTTAATATGTGCCTTAGGAAAAAGGACAGATTGAACATATCAATATCAAAACATCTCATGATACAGATCCATGGAGATCGTTTTGAAGCGAGTTACATCCAATATCATTCCCAAATGATATATGTGAATTATGATTCTCAAACCCTTGAGTTATTCATCTCATGAATACAACCATCTCAATTCACAATCGTCTTACATTCAAATTCATTCCCATGTAATTTGATCGACTACGGATATTTTAGAATACTCTTATTCAAGGATTTAAACATACAAATAATGAACACAATTACAAAATATTTAAATTTGCATTTAACCCATTAAATCAAATAAATATTCAATGTAACTATTATAGTTCAAAATAAAACACCAATACTAACTACAGATCATGTCCGCTGTCTAGCAACTCTAAACCCTATCTTTCCAGCATGCTCCTCATGTTTAGCTTGAGGTAAACGCTTAGTAAAGAGGTCAGCCAGATTTAGATCTGTATGAACTTTGTTTATTACGATGTCTCCACGTGCTATTATCTCTCTAATATACTGGAATTTCCTGAGTATATGCCTTGTGGTCTGATGTAACCATGGTTCCTTTGCAAGAGCAATGGCACCAGTGTTGTCACACAACATCTCGATTGGTTTCTTTATGCTAGGCATAACATCGAGATCAGTAATGAAATTCTTCATCCAGGCAACCTCCTTTGCAGCATCCGATGCAGCATTGTATTCTGATTCACAGGTGGATTGAGCAACCACACTTTGCTTAGAGCTCTTCCAAGTAACAGCCCCACCATTCAGAATGAAAACATATCCCGTTTGTGACCTTGAATCATCACGATCAGTCTGGAAAGCTTGCATCAGTATAACACTTAACTGACCGCTCCTCATCTAATCCTCCATATATTAGGAACATGTCCTTAGTCATTCTCAAGTACTTAAGAATGTTCTTCACTGCAGCCCAGTGACTCTCTCCTGGGTTCTGTTGATATCTACTCGTCATGCTAAGAGCATACGAGACATCAGGTCTAGTACATAACATGGCATACATGATGGAACCAATAGCCGAAGTATATGGAACTCTTTCCATTTTCTTCTTTTCCTCTTCAGTGTTTGCACACTGCTTGCTATTAAGAATGGTTCCATGTGCCATGGGCAAGAGCCCCCCTTTTGAGTGTTGCATTGAGAAGCGTTGTATGACCTTATCAAAATATGTACTTTGACTCAAACCCAATAACCGCTTTGATCTTTCTCTATAAATCTTTATTCCCGGAATATAAGCGGCTTCACCAAGATCTTTCATTGCGAAACATTTACCCAACCAGGTCTTAACATCTTTAAGCATAGAGATATTGTTTCCAATGATTAGTATGTCATCTACATATAGTATGAGAAAAGTGATATAGCTCCCACTAGATTTCTTGTAAACACATGGTTCATCTACGTTCTTGATAAAACCAAACTCTTTGATGTTCTGATCAAAACGGAGATTCCAGCTGCGAGATGCTTGCTTTAATCCATAGATGGATTTATTCAGCTTGCACACCTTATTAGGATACTTTGGATCGACAAAACCTTCAGGTTGAACCATATAGACATCTTCCAGTAAGTGTCCATTAAGGAACGTGGTTTTAACATCCATTTGCCATATCTCATGGTTATAATATGCAGCAATGGCAAGTAGAATTCTAATAGACTTAAGCATGGCTACTGGCGAGAAAGTTTCCTCATAATCAATTCCTTGAGTCTGAGTAAAACCTTTCGCTACAAGCCTTGCTTTGTAGGTTTGCACATTCCCATCCATGTCAGTCTTCTTCTTGAAGATCCATTTGTTTCCTATAGTCCGACATTCGGCAGGAAGATCAACCAAATCCCAGACTTGGTTATCATACATGGATTGCATCTCTGCATTCATGGCTTCTTGCCATTTCTTGGATTCCGAATCCATGATTGTAGCTTTGTAAGTAGCAGGCTCAGCTTCATGAATTATGAAGATATTGTCATACCTTACAGGTGCACGACGATCCCTAATACTTCTTCGAACACTTGGTGTTTCTGTTGTTTCTTGAGTCCTCTGAGGCTCAACTTCAACAATTGGATCAGTTACTTCTGATTCTGTCTGAACAACCGGTTCAGTCACTTGTGGTTCTCGAATTTCTTCAAGATCCACATGGTTATCTCCAATCCCTCGCGCCAGAAGCTCTTCCTCCAAGAAAGTGCCTCTACGTTTAGTGAAAATCCTATTTTCAGTGGGGTGGTAGAACAGGTAACCAATCTTCTTAGCGTATCCGACGAAAAACCACTTTTTCGCCTCTGGGATCTACTTTATCCGAAGATTCTAGAGTGACATAAGCATTACATCCCCAGACTTTAAGATAAGATACATTAGGTTTCATTCCATGCCATATCTCATAAGGCGTTTTGTCAACCTTCTTTGTTGGAGCTATATTCACAAGTCTTGCGGCAGTTTCCAAAGCATAACTCCAAAAGGATTTTGGAAGGTTTGTTCGACACATCATTGATCGAATCATATCTAATAGAGTTCGATTTCTCCGCTTAGACACACCATTATGTTGTGGTGTTCCAGGTAGAGTGAGTTGTGAAACTATTCCACAATCCTTTAGATGATCGATGAATTCCTGACTAAGATATTCACCACCTCGATGTGATCGAAGCATCTTAATAGTTCTATTCAGCTGATTTTCTACTTCGTTTTGGTACTCCTTGAACTTTTCAAGAGTCTCATGTTTACGCTTCATAAGATAAACATAACCATATCTACTAGAATCATCAGTAAATGTAACAAAGTATCTTTCTCCATGTCTTGACATTGTTCTGAATGGACCACATACATCTGTATGTACAAGTCCTAACAGATCATTAGCTCTTTCTCCAACATTTGAAAAATGTGCTTTTGTTAACGTTCCACTTGAGCATGATTCGCATTTTCCAAAGGACTCTGAACCCTTGGAATCCAGGATTCCAGCGGTCTTGAGTTGTTTAACACGATTCTCACTAATGTGACCAAATCTACAATTCCACATATACGTATCATTAAAGTCCAACTTATTACGTTTATGGGAGATGTTGCATAATATGTTATCGTTTTGGATTTCTATCTCATAGATCCCATTGTTGGGTTTTGCATTAAAGTAAAACACATCGTTAAAATAAGCAAAAATAAATTCACCATTAAAACGATGATTAAAACCTTGTCCACGCAAAGCAGAAACTGAAACAATATTTCTAGTCACACTAGGAATATAATAAACATTCTTCAAAACAAGTTCTAAACTAGAAGGAAGTAAAAGAACACATTCTCCTATTTCCTTCACAACAACTCTTTGTCCATTGCCAACATGGACCTCCAAGTTGCCTTGTTTCAGCTTTCTAATCTTTCTTAGTCCTTGCAAAACATTACAAATGTGGAAATCACATCCTGTGTCAAACACCCATGTTTTGCTAGAAAAAGCAAAGATTTCAATAACATATATACCTGAGGACTCTCCTACAGAAGCCTTGGCTTGCTTTAGTTCAACTAAATACTTAGCACAGTTCCTCTTCCAATGCCCAATTTCATCGCAATGAAAACACTTGGCATTTTTCAGAGGTTTCTTATTGGCAACAGATTTGTCTTTGTCCTTCCCTTTGCCCTGATTGCCCTTTTTTTTGATGATAGGTTTCTTAACTTGACCCTCCTTCATTTTTAGCACATGAGTGCTAACTGATGTACCCTATTGCATACGAGTGGTTATGAGTAATCACATCACATCAAACCTCTCATGACGAGCCCTCTATTGGAACATTTCCACCAGGTGCTGATTCATCTCGTACGCCATCATCTCATCCATGGTCCTTTGAAGTTCAGGTATCGTGGATGTCAACATTAGACATGAGACTTTCAAAAAGTCATCAAAGTGCTTAGAGTAGTTTCTATGAGCGACAGAGTTCTGATTGATGGGTTCATCAGGGACTGGCGTTTCAAAAACATACAACTTGTTCTCCGCCTTGAGAACAATTTTCAAGTTGCGGTGCCAGTCCATGAAGCTAGAGTGGTTCAGTTTGTCCTTCTCTAAGATGGACTTGAGAGAGAATTGGGAGGCGGAATTGTTTTCAGTTGACATCTACAAAGTTCAAAATCTAATTTATTAGTATTTTATGTTTTAAATATCCTAATTATTTTATGACCCAAAAAGCAAAATTAATTTGGATGAGACCATGATTCATCAATACACAGTGAACCGGCTTAGCACTATCCACTGGTACGATTAGGTAGGTAAACAACGATTGTTAATTGTGTCCACTACACAACTCTCCATTTGTGGTTATCGCTAAAAGCGATGTATGTTTAACCCCAACTATGCCCACTTGATAAACAAGCGATGTTTGGTCCTTTACTGTTAACTGTAACACCGGCCTATGTTACACAGGAAAACGCGATGATTACCTTCTTTCATGATCAATGCCCAGATGCAGGGATCAGCACTAACATTTGGGTTCGATTTAGAATGAAGTGTTAACTCGTTAAGGGTGGCATAAAACATCAATTTAAAATTGGGATTTACTTTAATATTTGCCATAAATATTTTGAATGACTCGTTAGTATGATGTGAGTCACACAATAGTTTATAAAATCCAATTTTATATTGTTCGTGATAATTGAAACTCCTTTCAACACTCGACACGGTATAGTTTTAAATACCCTATTTAAACTATGTTGGTCGTTTTATCGCGAATGGACTTTTTTAATATTAATAAAACTCTTTTATTAAATACGCTTTTCGGTTTTATAAAACTTGTTTTAATAAAACCGTTGCCATGATTGTGAAATTTTTTTTATTTATTTTGGGTTATCTCGATTATTTACAATAAATAAAACACAACCACAAAACATAATAATAAAAGAACGAATCGAGCCCCTAATAGGTCGCCCGTTTCGTTTTTAGCCAGAATTGAAACGAACTAGTCAAAAAGGGTTTCAAAAACTATTTTGATAACTCCCACTTGACCCGAGATGTCTATCTTCATGGAACCTGTTCGCCTTTTTATCTTCGTCTTGATCTTGTACTTGAAGGATTACAACAATAAATTTGAAAATACAATAAAATCAAATCTATTCTAATCCTGTCTATTACACCGGATCCAATATCCGTAATAAAATACAAATCAATAAAAAATAAAACCATCACAAACACAACCATGACAAGGGTCAAATACCTAGGGCTCGATTCACATCACAATCCATGAACAACAAAAAGCTTTTGATCTTTTGTCAAAAAAAAAATAATAATAATAATTTTTTGACAAATAAAACATAGATCAAAATTATAACTTTACCATCTATACGCGCGTAACCGTGGCTCTGATACCACTGTTGGGAATCATGGTATCGTATACGTAGCGGAAGCGGTTTATATATTTAATATTAGGCGATTATATATACAATATATATAGCCGATTTATATATATAAATAGTTAGTTAATTTTATTAATCCAATTAACAAAATATTCCCAATGAGAATCTCAGTTAAACGCGTATAAACAAATAAATAATAAACAACCATAGGGGGTTTAGTAATCAACCTTTGACGACTACACCGGAATTGTAACACGTGGGTTACAACGAATCCTCGCTAGTAGGAAGTTCACACCCGAGCACGAACCAACGGGAAGCAACACTTTGCAAGAGGAAGGCGGGCGGCGGAGTGGTGGTTTGGCCGAAATAAGGGGCGGCGGCCCTAAGGAGTTGGCGGCCAAGACTTGGAGAGGAAGGAATTGTTTTTATGTTATTAAAGTGTCATTAAGGTTTACACCATAATCCTCTATTTATAAAACAAATTTCTTGGAATATTCCCATAATATTCCATATCCTTTAGAATATTCCCATAATATTCCATATCCTTTAGAATATTATTATTTCATAAATAATAATCCACCTACAAGTGAACTTATCTGATTCGTGTACCAACGTGTAACTCTTCGGATCGGACCGGGTTGGGTTACGTTGACATCAACTTTAATTACATCGGACATACTATATATCCAACATTATCTACGATATACAACCTCTTCTCCTTTTCAAGAACGATTCTTAATTTATAGTTCCTGACTGTGAAATTATTATAATCAAGTTTTGATTGTTGTAGATCAGATAGATAGGGTTGGATAGCAACATAATTAATTGACATTTACAAAATTTTAAAACAAAATTATATATATAGTATTCCTTCATTTATAAAAATCCAAACTTTATTTATTTAGCAATGAAATAACGTTTCATAAATATAAAGCTATTGGCATGAGCACTATGCACTTTGTGTTCACGACGTGGGTGGGTATTGATTACCGATTGTGTCAACACAGCTCTCTCGTTTTGGGGTCGCAAGACACAACGTGTCAAGACTTGGTACGTTTAACGCCAACTATGCCCACTTAAATAAATTCAAGTGATAGTGGTCCTTGAATGACAACGTGTAAAATCGGCCCAATTTAGTCAGGAATCACAATTCGCTCTGTCTTCCAAACTGTAGGCCAAATGCAGGGTGAATCGTTAACCCTAGAATTGATTGGCTTCGTTCAAGTGAAACCATTTAGGATAGCAAGGTCCATCAGCTACGTACAACTACTAGTAAGATAATCTATATATAATAAACGAAAAGAAGCATGTCACACGCACTAGGTGAGACCTTCACATCCCTTGATTTCCCTCCAAAAATGTTTTCCCCCTAATGTGCATGACACATGCACTGCCCCAACAAGTTTTAAATATTAATAACTTTTATATACGAGATTTAAAAAAATTTACTCCAAATTAATGAGCGTTTTATTATCTTTTCAACGGTTAGCATAGTGCTACACAAAAACGACAAACAAAACGACTTTTTCGTGGGGATTTGTTCATGCAGAAAACAAAATACAATGTATTCAGGTAATGCGTTAATCATGTCTAGCAAGTCACTAATCATTTTGCACTTTTATTGGTGTTGCTACGAATATTGATTATAAAGATTGCTACGCCGGTTACATGTAGCTTATGATTCTTAGACACCAGGTAAATCTCAAGCTGATACTTAATCACTTTACCATGCACGCCTCTTAAATCATTTTTAATGTATGTATTTGAAATCGACTGACATGTGGTTACTACTAAAATAGATACTTAAATTATGTATGAGTAGAGAAAATATTCAGGAGACATGAAAAGTTACTATCCTACGGACGACAGCAGTTATATAATTTTAATTTATCTTTAAAATGGATCTTCACTACTTACCTATTGAATGTTTTATTGGGTGTCACCTAGATAATCGATTATATATCCATAATAAAGATTGAACATGTATGTCATTATTTCACATATGCTCACTTTACACATTTGAATCGTCTATCATCATCATGACATGTCATTTGATAACAATTTGGTTATTTTTTTTAGGTTCATATCACAGCTTTAAAATGTCTTGATGAAGTGACAAAGTTTTACAGAGACTTCATTCACGCAAGATGTGCACAAGTAGAATTAGAAGTATGTTTTATGAGTTATTGATTATTGATCTTATAAAATTCTTATTTTCTGGAAAGAAAATACCTATTTTTTTACAGTACACACATTTTACTACTTCATATTAGATTTCTTTATCCCGAGAAATAAACTACTAATATATAAATAGCATTAGAAGAACTCTTAATGATTTATAAATACCAAATTTAATTTTGAAACTGGTAAATTATTATATGATCCTAGGATTATATTTACTAATAAACTGTGATAAAAAATTGCATTATTAGGGATATTTTTGGTTTTAAACAGTAATACCGATGCAACGTACTTACATATGTATAAATACGTGCTTATTTTATGAATGCGTCTGATAAATTGAAATTGTTTATGTTTCAATGTAATATATTTGAAATGAATGTTTCCATGCTTATTTTTATATATGGTTTTTGTTGGTCTATATTAAATTTTGTTCGGAAATGAGTCTTGTCAAATATAATAAGTTATGATTCAACAATATCATTCGAGTTACTATATCTCAACGCAGCCGCAAAGCGCGGCAGGTCAAATCAGTAGTTTGCTATATTATGAAGTACTATAATTTGATTTAAAATTACAAAACGCCTAAACGTGTCAATTAATTAAAAGGGAAGAGATAACGTACAAAACTTCTTAACGTACAAAGCTTTTTAACGTACAAAACGTAAGAAGCATTCTCAGCCATTAGATTAACAAGATTGTTGGATGGTGATTAAAACCCCTAATCATACTTGGGTCAAACTAACCAGGGGTAAATTAGGAAAAAACGTCTAAATGTTTTTCAACTCATAAAAACAGAATCAAAATAACAAAAATCAAAACATAATTTTTCATCGGTTGAGATCGACTAAACCAATCTGAATGATTACACAATCAAAATACAAAAAAACAAAAAGCAAATACATTCAATCATATCGTATTATCAGTAATTGAAATTAAAAAAATAAGAAAAACGGAGTATTATAGTTATACAATAAATCAGTCGAAAATCATATGAATCAACATTAAAAAATGCATGTATTTATTTGTCAAAAGCAATCGTTTTTTATAATAGAAGAAGAATTAAAGATAAAAAATCGGTTAAAAAGAGTTTAAAATGAAGAAGAAGATGTAACTAATAACTGGGATACTTAAACGCACGTTATCTATATGCTGCTAGATAACGTGCATTTAAATTTAAACTGGTATATAACAAAACCAAAGACAAACCAAATTTGAACGCACTTGTAAACTTGAAACAAACACACGATTCGAATTTTTGGTTTAATCAAAATAATTTAAACAAAATAGTTTAAAGATTAACATGACAATAATAGTGGTGTACCAATATTTATTAATTAATTTAAACAGATATTGTCATACAACACATGTAACTTGGACGCATTCAAATTGTTAAATACAATAACTTATTAATTTAAACAGATGTCATACATCACATGTAACTTGGACGCATTCAACTGATTTTTCACAAATTTTGGACGCATTCAAATTGTTTAAATACAACAATTTGGACGCATTTATATTTTCACACAGACGCCCGAAACAAAATTTGGACGCATTCAAATTGTTTAAATACAATAACTTGCACATTCATATTTCTCACAGACGCACTTATCAAGTTTTGGACACACGCATTAATTTTGGATGCACTCATATTTTTGACACATCTATAATCTATAATCTATATCTATAATCTATAATAACTTATAAAAAAATAATTGAATATTGATGAGGTGGCATTCAATGAAGGCCTCAACCCTCCTTTGAATGTGCCACGTGGCACGTTAAGGTGAGAGTTTTCAATTTATTTTTTTATTTTGTTTTTTATGCATTTCCTACACTTATCTAACCCTAATCTCTTTAAGAATTTAAAAACAAATTTAGATTTTTCTCTCTAATGTTTCCTCTCATCATTTTTAAACGTTAATATCTTTTATATACGAGATTTTTTAAAGAAAAAAAATACACCAAATTAACAAGCGTTTTATTATCTTTCCAACGAGTACCATAGTGCTATAAAAAAAACGGAGAAAAAAACGACTATTTTTTATGAGGTTTCGTTCATACAGGAAAAAAAACACAGAGTTCAGGTTATTCATTAATCATGTTTTTTCTTTTAAATCAGGTTCTTAGGTCATGTGTAGTGGTGGAGGGTTATGGGGGGTTATGGGTATTAAAATATTAAAAAGTAATAGAAGGGGGGGTTATGGAGGGTTATGAAAAAAAGGGTGTAGTTGGAAGGGGGGCTATGAGGGGGTTATAAATGATTGGGTAATCATTGCTTTTTATTATTTTTTTAATAACAAAATAATAATAATAATAATAATAATAATAATAATAATAATAATAATAATAATAATAATAATAATAATAATAATAATAATAATAATAATAAACTTGGCATCAGCCTTTCTTCTTCTTCAACCTCCACCCCAAGACCCAAACCCTACCACTTCATCATCCTCCCCCATCCCCCTTAACCCTTCCTCACTTCTTCTTCTTCTTACCCTTCCCACACATACACACACTCCAACCATCACAGCCACCACCTTCAACGCCACCCCAACCGTCACAGCCACCACCGTCGCCACCTTCTTCTCCGGCGACACCATCTTCTCCGGCGACACCATCTCCACCATCACAGCCACCACCTTGCAAATAATAATAATAATAATAATAATAATAAACTCCAACCTCAGCCAAAACGCCGTTATATTCACGGCGGGCGCTGCCAAAACGCCCCTATAGCGCGGCGGGGGCGGTGTTCCCGGCGCTATGGGGCTTCAAAACGCCCTATAACGGCCACTACACACGAACTTATATACAATGTTGAAATTTAGCCCAATCGCCATGCTATCATTGGAATTTGACTCTTCTAAAGATGGATAGGTATACTTCATCAAGAGAAGCTACGAGAAAGAATCGCGCAACACTGCAACACATGGTGTCACCTTATAGCAAGGTTATTTTTTTATTTATTTAATTACAAGAGTAATAATTATTACTATTAGTATTAGTATTATTAGAATGGTTATATTTTTCAACCCCGGGACACTCCCGGGATAAAAGCTAGTGTTTAAATATTTTGGACGCACTCATCATCTCTCACTTTCCTTCATCATGTCAAGTCTTCCAATTATACCAAAATCAGAATCACATGAAGATGCTGAGTACAATAAGATTTGTGAGAAGCACAAACACTTGATAGAAACACTACCCAAAGGCAAAGGATGGAGGGTACAACACTTGTATAACTACAATGGTTTTTGGTTGAACCCAAAAACCGTAAAAAACAACTTGGTGTTACATACGTATTTTAAAGCTCAGCCCACCGACATCGTCCTGGCCGCCTTCATGAAATCTGGAACAACATGGCTTAAAGCCCTGATGTTCTCTACCCTTAACCGCCACGCTACAGCTTCTCCGACCATCCTTTGCATCATCACGGCCCACAAAGCACCTTCCCTTTACTCGACTCGGAAACCTACCCCATTACTAACTTCACCAACCTCACTCATCCTCGACTCTTTGCTACCCACTTGGCTCACACTCTATTACCAGCTTGCATGGGTTCAAGCAAGTTCGTTTATGTATGTAGGGACCCGAAAGACGTGTTGATCTCTAAGTGGCATTTCATGAGCAAACTTAGAGACAAAGATCTGCCTCCCCTTTCCCTAGATGATGCGTTTGAGCTTTTCTGCCAAGGGGTGTCAGAGTACGGGCCGTTTTGGGAACACATTCTGTCATACTGGAGAGTGAGCTTGGAATCTCCCGACAAGAAGATTCTATTCTTGAAGTACGAGGAATTGAAGAGACAACCAGAGGTGGTGGTGAGGAAGCTGGCCGCTTTCATGGGGAAGGCGTTCACGGCAGATGAAGAGAAGAGAGGGGTGGTAGGGGATATTGTTAAGTTGTGTAGCTTTGAGAATTTGAGTAACCTAGAAGTGAACACCAAGGGTGTGGAAAAGTTTGGGAGCTTGTTAGAGGTTGAAAAGTGGGACTTTTTCAGAAAAGGGAAGATCGGAGATTGGAAAAACTATCTAAGCGAGGAGATGAAAGAGCGTATTGATAGAATCACTGATGAGAAGTTGCAAGGTTCCGGTTTGATCCTTACTACAGTGGTTTTAAGTTTGCTTTTAGTTTAGATTATTTATTCGGTGGTTTGGGTAATGTTTCTCTTGTTATCGTGATCAGATTGGGCTGTATGTTATGTTATGAAATAATTCACATATTTGGAGTGTGAGCGTATAATGTATATGTGTGTGGACCCTTGTGGGCAAAAGTGAAAGTGCACTAATTTTAATGCCATTTTACTAATTTTGTAACAATAACATTAATATCGCGAATAGTTAATCATGCATCATGTGGTGGTGTCGATTGCTCAAGGACAAGGGCGTACATGTACTAACCGGCCTTTGTATCGATTGCCGGATGTTTTGTGCCTTATGTCCAAGTCTTGATGCAAAACTACTATTGAGTTGGGAGTGGGGGAGGGATCGTTGGGAATCCTTTGTATCAGTTCGACTATTTATAAAATATATAAATATAAAATCGCATTTTATATTTTTTCTAGACCTACAATAAAAAAAAACGTTTACGTAATAAATCAAAATGCGGAAGCGTGATCTAAAACATGATTTGAATCTCTATCCAAATCCAGTAATCCATTTACAGATATATTCAAATTATATAAAACATACCATATGATATTTTAGAGAATACCTCGACGAAACACCAAAAATAAGACACCTCGGATATTACGAACGTCACGCTGGTTGACTCTATCACAAAATCACCCAAATCCCGTATTTACTCTTTGAGACGGACCAACCGAATCAACTCCTTTGAAATGGACAAACCAAATCAACCCAGTCAATGAATACAAAGCTTGTGAAATGAAAGATTGGAACTCCATGGTGGTGCACGGCGACGGACTATGGTGGTTATGACCACCACATAGTGGTTGTAGGAGAGAGGAGGGCCGCCACCATGGTGGTGGCGACAATGGTGGATGGTTCTGGTAATGGCGACAATGGTGGATGTAATGCAATATTAATAAATGAATTATGCGCTTCATAACAATTTTTTTTAGTTCTAGTTTTCCTTTGTGAGGCTAGTTCACTTGATAGAGGTTATTACCTCTTAGTAAAGGGTCTTGGGTTTAATCCCAAGCAATGGTGTATTATTTGTAATATAATAGTTTGCCGTCGAAAAAAATATAAGTATTCTGATCATTTCAAGAAAATAACCAAAAAAACCTCAACATGGCATGTGTTGATGCAAAAAGGTTAAAACTTGAAAGCATGGTGACTCAAAACTGTAAAAGGTTTGGTAATTGTACTAAATCAGTCAAAATAACCAACTACAAGGACGAAAACCAAACTAAACTGAACTCTATTTTTTATTTAGTACATATTACTGTAGAATTATAAATTTAAAACGACAAATATAAATAAAAAAATTAAACACGAAAACCATCTAAATATAGTAAAATCAAAGTTGAACCGAAAACAACCTTTTTAGACTTTAGCTAAAACCCATGAACAATGAGTTAAATGAGTTAGATTTGTGACGTGTTATCGTGTATGGAATGAGGGTAACATAAAGCCTAGTTGGGTGGTGTTTTATTAAATAGATGTAGTCTTGATGTTTGCAGCATTGGTGTATACAGCTCAACCAATCCCAACACTTGATATACCTAGCTACTCTTGGTTTACAGACATCAACTGCCATTTGTGAGTTTGGTCCATTGTTGTGGGACTGGACTGGATCTCCAGCCGGCCCAAACCTTTTTGTCATTTTATCAAATACATGTATGTAATAACGAATGGGTTTGATGGATTCTGCTTTTATCTCTAACAAGTCAAACAAACATAATAAAAACCAAAAATCATGTTAGAAGGTAACCAGTCGAAAGTCACCCAAAGTATATTATTGATGCATAAAATCTTGTAAAACACTTCAAAAAAGGTTACTATTGAATAAATGAATAGTCTATTTTTCTATTTATATTTTAGACTACTCATAGAATCTACAATGTGGACAAAAATATGTTTTTTAGCCATGACGTGCCCATTTTGTCATTTTTATTCTTATGAAAATGCCATTAAGGATACCACAAACTTTGTCCAAAATTGTTCACTCCTAGAACATGTAGTTTTTTGAGAATGATGGTCCGTTAGCAGGTAAACCAAAAAGTAAGGTATAATAATCCAAAAGTCAACCACTCGATGAAAATATAACTAAAATGGAAGTGGACTTTGGTTTCATGTAACTCACCAGTGATTCTGTGGTGCCCCTGTGGTTCTTGCTCTAAGTCCAGCATAAGTGGTTCCATTCACTGTTTTTCCAACGACCTCCTGCAACAATCAACATCAATAAACTCAAATGTTATTTCAACCTTATTAATAATACATCAATTATTCATTAAAATATAAAAAAAGATGGTAACAAGTTAAAATCATCCCAAAAGGATTGACCCATTTGGATCCATACTAAAAGCGGTTCATTTTGAATACCTATCCAACTTATGATATTAATGTGAACTTATGATCCAAACATTAGGAAAGTGCAAACTAGTAGACGTTGTGGATTTTCCTTCCAAACATCAAGAAAGTGCAAAATTATGTATACCATTAAAAAATGGAGAAAGGCATAGCAGAAAAAGGAACAATTCAATATCAGAAGAAAAACAATATGATTATTATGAGAATTGATGAAACCTGAATAAATAATGGATCACTGGAAACCACGGCAGCCGTTAAATGTGCATGCATCTTCTCAAGGGCGTCCAGCACCAGTTGGAGTTGATTGTCTTTGTACTCCGTGATAATCTGAGTGAAAAACAAAACAGTCATACACCGAACGAATTTTGATAAGTTCAACTTAAATTATAAAAAAGTGGTTGTGTGGGTTGGGTCAACCAACAAACACTTATTGTTACAACCCAAACAAGAGAACTCATCCCAAAAGACTAATTTGATGGGGAGAGAGCCCATTTGGGTTATAAACCCCACATTTGTTGCCCATACAATCGATGTGGGGCAAGTCCCATACCTTGCAATGGTTCCAGTCCATAACACTTATTCATCCACTTTTTTTATAAGTATAATAGTGCTTTAACTATGATCACAAAGAACAGTTACATTTAAAGAACAATAATCCAAATATTTGAATGTAACTACTTTGGCATTTTGCACATGAATAGTAAACTTTGTCGACTTTTAACCATTTGGAGATAAGATGATTACACAAATTGACCCAATTAAAAGTAAACGGGTCAAAACTGTCGCCTCTAAATGTCTTGCATTATAAGACTCTACTAGCATACCTGAAAAGGTCCAAATATTTCTTTGTAACAAGTTCATAATTTTCGCCCTCGAGTATTTCTTCAATTGGAACAAAAACAACTGTTGGTTTTATAGCCCATATACGGAAGGAATAGAATGATTCTCCAACTCTTCACCGCCAAAAAGTAGCTTGGATCCAGGAATCTGTAGCAATTTCTTCATGTGATCTAACATAGGACTGCATGTTGAGTCTAGTCTATAACTGTCATAGCATAAGCATTGCATTAGTTACACTCACAACTCTAGTGCACATTGGTTACTTTCCTTGAATACGTATATTGAACCTTCATGTTGCAGGAAATTATGTCGTCTTCTTCTCATAACCCCCATTTCTGAACGCACTAACAGGACTGAACCTATGACAAATCATAGACCTTTAGGCTCGGAGACTAGTCCAAGGACATGGTATCCTCATATGATACGTACGTGGGTGACGGGTAGTGGGGTGCCTGAGGATGTACCTCCCATTCTGGACTCATGGGAGAGGTCCATTGCAGGAATTGTTAGGCATTTTTGTACTGAGTTTTGATACCGTCTTCTCATATATTCAGGGTTTCAATTGGTGGCAAGAGACCTCTGATAATCGTTTAAGGAATATAGAAAGGAGGATGGGTCAGATGATGGTTGAGTTGGCCATAGCTAGACAGGAAGTGGCTGACACAAAGAGGAAGTTGACCGCCACTAGACGAGAATTAAACACCGTTCGTGATAGACTCTTGGAAGTTTTGGCTCAAGGCGAGGAAGAGCAAATGGAAGAGGAGAATGAACAGGAGGCAGAAGAACCTGAGGCAGCATTTGTGGGAAACTTTGAACCAGGTGAAGAGGCAAATTCGGACGAGCCGATTTAGATCAGGATTGAAGTAGAGAGCATGGGTGAGGAATCAGATATGTCTGCTGATCGTGAGGACGATTGATATTTATCTTGTTTTGAACCTAATTATTGATATTTATCTTGTTTTGCGGATCTTGGATATTATTTCTAATCTATTGGTGTGGGTCTTTCATTCTTATCTTGCGATTGGGATTCATTCTATATTCTAGTTTGCATATACTGCGTGAGAACGATTACAAGATGAAAATTTTTATTCTTTCTTTCTTTCCTTACTCTTGGGTATAATGTAAGTCCAGAATTGCGATGGTTAGAAGGGGACATGGTCAGGGAAAGATTAACATGACTCAGAATGATCCGGCCACGCAAATTTATGCAGGCTGGTTGAGACCCTCGCAGCTTTTGGAGCTGGTAATAACTCTTTGGGCCTACTCTAACACATTCTAAATGATTGCCGCTAACCACCGATTACCGTACACCCGTTATGCGTATTTTTCTTTTCTTTTGTGAGCTTAGATAAGACTCAGATGTTATGACCAACAATAGAGTGGTTGATGCCCTCTCATCTTTCCAAGCAGGTAAAGGTCTATTCTGTTAAATCATTCTTTTCCCCTTGACTTCCGCCATTGAACTTTCTTAGTCCTTGAATGCACATGCACAACAACAACCCACTAACGTATTACCAAGTCTTTTATGGGTTATAAGTCTCAATAACTCCAACAGGACTGAAGGACGGTTGGGTCTGAGATTGACGCATACGCTACCAACCACATGAGTTATCTACTCTATGCTCAAACCTAATTAACCTACCTTGCTACTGAGTTGAATATTACACAACAAGGGTGGACTCCATGGATTCGTGGCATGGTCACTGCAACTCACCTACCCAGAATCTAATAAATCTTTCCACCTAGCCCACAGACTTCCTAGTGAGGTTGGTGAGCATCATATTTTTCTGAAGAATGGTGCTTCATCTTTTACCTTCGAGAATAGCAAGAGAACGTAGAATAGTGTGGAGTATAAGTTCTCCAACAACAACAACTAGTATATCAACAACAACGAGGTGCTGAGAAAGTGTGTTCCCAGTGTGAGAGTGAATCCCACTTCAAGAAGAACTGTCCCAGCTCAACCACGATAGCAACAATGACAACAATAACCTTAATGGTGCCCGGGGAATAGCTTGCGTAGTTGGATCGGGAGAAGCCAAGAACGACAACCTTGTGCTTGTGAGTACATCTTCTGTGAAAGGAAATCTTGTTGATGTTCTTTTCGATTCCGTACGAGTATCAACCTTGTGTCTTTAAAATTTAGCAAATTCCTAGGGTTAGCCATTAATCTTCTTGAGACCCCACACTCTATAGAGCTAGATAATAGTAGGCCTGTTGAGGTGACCCTTGTTCATCGTGATTCTAAACTCGAACTGGATGGTCATTTGTTTGACATCGACCATATACTTATCACTCTGGGAAACTATGATATTGCAGTTGGCATGGACTGGTTGTCCAGGCAACGTGTTGAAAATTCACTGTTAGGAGAAAATTTTTCGTATCCCTCTTCCTAGTGGAGGACTTTTATCTATTTAGGGTGATCGTGGTGCTGCCATAGTGGGCGTCATCTCATTCTGGAAAGGCCAAAAGTGTATCCGAAAGGACTATCCAGCCATTCTGGCTTACATTTCTGACATTTGAGTTGAAGTTGAAACAGGAATGGGGACATCCCTGTAGTTCCTGATTATCTAGACGTATTCCTAGAGGAATTACCTGGACTTTCACTTGTTCGACATGTGGAGTTCCATGGTGATTCTTAACCTTGGGCAGCCCCAGTTCTGCATGTGTATTGACTATAGGGAGCTGGACAAGGTGATTGTCAAGAACCGTTACCCACTACCACAAATTGATGACTTGCTTGATCAACTCTAAGGGTCGAGTTACTATTCTAAGGTTGACGCGAGGTTAGGATACCATCATTTGAGAGTCCGAGAGGAGGATGTAGCCAAGGCAGCCTTTAGAGTTCGCTATGGATATTATGAGTTTCTGGTGATGCCATTGGGGCTAACCAATGCACTTGTGGTGTACATGGATCTTATGAACCGCGTTTGTAAGTCCTATTTGGACAGTTTGTCATAGTATTTATTAATGGCATATTGATCTATTCCAAGAGCAGTGAGAAGCATGAGCAACACCTGCAACTGATCTTGGAACTTGTAAGAAAGGAGCAATTGTAAGCTAAATTCTTTAAGTGTGACCTTTGGATTCGGGAAGTCCAATCCTTAGGACATATTGTTAATGACACTGGTATACATGTCGATCCCACTAAGATAGATGCTATCAAACAACGGGAGGCTCCTAAGACCCCTACGAAGGTGAGCCAATTCCTTGGTCTTGCGGGATATTATCACCGATTCGATAAGGGATTCTCTAAGATCACTCAACCCTCACTGTTTTGACATAGAAGAGTATTACTTACAAGTGGGAAATGCCCAAGAATCTACGTCTCAATGTTAGAGACGAAATTCTATAGTACACCAATTCTATCCTTACCTGAGAGTACGACGATCATGTGGTGTACTGTGACACTTCCATCCAAGGCTTGGGGTATGTGCTGATGCAACGTGATAAAGTGATCGCGTAAGCTTAGCGCAAGCTGAAGGTTCATGAGGAAAATTTCATCACCCATGAATTGGAACTAGGAGCAGTGATTTTTGCTCATAAAAATTTAGAGGCATTATCTATATGGAATGAAGTGTACGATCTTTGTTGACCACAAGAGCCTTCAACATGTATTTAACCAAAGGGGGCTGAACATGCGACGGCGTCGTTGGTTGATCCTTACAACTCGTTATCCATTCTAGTCTCTGATAAGATTCAAGAAGCTCAGGTCGAGGCTCTGAAAGAAGAAAACGCCTAGCTCAAAACATTGCATGGTGCTGAAAGCACCTGGAACTGAGGATGGATGGTCATTAGTACTACATGAATGGAGTCTGAATTCCACGTTTTAGGGGTCTCGGACAACTCGTGCTTGACGAAGCTTACACCTCTCGTTATTCGGTACATACTAGTTCGGATAAGATGTACCAAGATCTTAAAACTCTATACTGGTGGCCAAACATGAAAGCTGAGATAGCCATTTATGTCAGTAAGTGCTTGATGTATGCCAAGGTTAATATTGTGTATCAAAAACCTTTGGGTCTACTTCAGTAACCAGAAATTCCCATGGGGAATGGGATGGTCTATCCGTGGGCTTCGTTACCAAGTTTCCTAGAACATCCAGCGGGCACGATGTGATTTGGATCATTGTTGACCATTTGACTAACATACACGATCGCGACTCGTGATCGTTTCTTGTTTTTGAACTACTCTCAAAGATGCATTGGGGACTCACTTAGATATGAGCACAGTCTATCACCTCAAACGATGGACAAAGTGAACGTACCATCCAAACATTGGAAGATCTACTACGAGTGTGCGTGGTAGACCTTAGTAACAGTTGGGATAAACACTTGCCTCTGATCGAATTCTCGTATAACAACAGTTACCACACTTCTATCCATGTGCGCCTTTGATGCACTATAAGGGCGCAAGTGTAGAACTCTCATCTGCTGGACTGAAGTTGGAGATAGCCAGCTAACACGTCCCAAACTCATGCACGAACGTAGGAAAACCTTTGGAGTTCCAGGTTGAGGGACAGGTATTACTGAAGGTGTCACCTTGGAAGGGTCTGATACGCTTTGGGAAACGAGGAAAAATTGAACCGCACTATGTATTC
>JAUTDX010006618.1:0-20841 GCA_030844895.1 Ambrosia x helenae | reverse complement strand
AAAATATATAGTTTAAGGGGAAAATACCTATTTTGAGGATGCAGCCAGCTAATTCGAGCTCCCTGGCTTGTAATGAAGCCTAATCCAAGATAATAAGGGTTATCTTGGGTTTGGCGTCGTTTCAAGTCAGAAGCTCTAAATTTGATTCTTTTAACGACAAACCAACCCTTCTTTTTCCAATGTGTTAGGTTGTTATCGAGATGAAGGATTGGGATGAAGAAACACGAGGTGTAAGATCTGCCTTTGGGAGGTTTCAGATTCCTTTGTGCCATTTTTCCATTTCCCCCATTTTGTTCAACCATTAAATTCTAAATAGATGTTTGTGGAGGTCGTTTATATTGTAATGAAGCCACAAATAGGCAGACATTCTATTTATATCATAGCTTTCTTCAAACACCAGGATTTGCTCAATGTTCCGAATTCTCGTATTTTCAACGTTTATTGGTCGTAGTATGAACAATTACAGCTTGTGACTATATTTGGTTGTGCTGCCCTTTAGGCCCAATCATCTAATAATTTGCACATTTGTGCCTTGCTTTTATGGTAAACACAAAAAATAAAATAAAAAATATGAATGCATGACTAGTTAAGGTTGTCTGTTGTGACATGCGAACAACCCGACCGAGCGAGGTTTCATCGTTGATGCTCACCCCCAGCCATAACAGCCCCAGGCAAACCTCGACGCGAGCCAACGTGAGCAGGATCACAGCGCGAAGAAGCTATTTGTGTTGGATTTGCAGGCTATGATCGAGTCGGTGCTCACCCCCAGCCACAACAACCCCACGTGACCCGGTTACTTGAGAGTCACGTCGGTGCTCACCACGAGCCACAACGAACAGTCTAATATTTGTTGAAAGTTATGAAATAGGCTATTATATATATATATATATATATATTTTATATATATATATATATATATATATAGGTAGAGGTTCGGGTACAAATGATGGTTTTGTAAGAATGGTAAGAAGTGTTTATGGCCCTTGGATCTATAGATAGATGTTGAGATTAGTTGATGGCAAACATGTAAATAAGTGTTATAAAATTATTTGATTAATTACACCTTGAGAGGCATTATAGTCACTTTATTTGTTTAAAGAAGTCAACTTTTTCTAACCATCCTTAATTCTGGACACTCAAAGATTCTTCCTTTACTTCCTTCTTCATCTTTATCCATCCATCCATCTACCGGTGATATTGTTTGATGTGAAAGACACATGGAGTTGCACAAGTTTTTTATGCATTTCGAGATAAAGAAGAAGGCGATATATGCACGGTATAGCGATTTTGACGTGTTGGAGGATATGGAAAGTGAGGAACTGGATCGTGTTTTCAAACAAGAGGCGGAATGTGGTCGACATAGTGGCGGATATTAAATCGTTGGATTTTCTTGGTTTAGAAGTAGATTTAAAATGGTTTTAATTGACTGGTGTAATTGGTGTAATTTCGATTTTGATGTAATTTGTGGCCTTGTTTTTGGCGTTCTTCTCCGTCTTGGAGAGGTTCGTTCTGGCTGCTTTTTTAATGAAGTTTGCTTTTCAAAAAAATCTACCGGTAATAATAACATTATTCATCTTCTCTCTTTCATCCATCCTTTCTTACCATATAATATTCCAATCATTATTTCCATATAAATTTTATAATAAGAACAAAACTTGACGTACCTGTGACAACCGGCAAAAATAAGGTAATTCCGTACAGATTAATTAGTATATGATTAACGTAATTAAATGCAATTATGTGTGATTTAATTATCAAGGCCTTAGGAGATAGCAATTTCCAAATAGTGCATAGGAATGCATACGTTTAATGGAAAAACATGATTGGATCATGTGCGAATAAGCTATCCGGTATGGACGTTGGCGATTACCCGTAATAATCAAATAAACGAAACGGATCCCGGACACCCAGGATATAAAATAAAGGGTATTTTCATAAGATATAATGAGTTTTGGAACTCCAAAACCGTAAATGAAAACATCTTGTACAAATCTGCGGTAACAAATAAAATGCGCGTACCGCACCCGATACGCGTATAACTCATAATTTCACACCGGCAAAGGCCTAAATAACCAATCAACACTTAAATTAGACTATATTTAAGGTTATTAAAGGTATTTTTAATGTCCGGATAACGCGTGATTAAAACCCGAAAAATACCGAACGACACCCGAACGACGAGGGATTAAACATAACAAATATTGGGTAAATATTTGAAGTTGTGGACCCCACCTAAGCCCATCCAAGGGCCGCCTAAAGGGTCTTGAGGTGTCCATGCATGTGTTAATAATAATAAGCTAGTAATCTAGGAGATAAAGCATGCTTTACTAAAGCCAAAAGATGTAAGATGAAAGTACAAAGCATGCACATCTTTTGTCCCCCTTCCTTGCAAAATTTCGCCATAGGCCACAAAAATCCAAGACAAAGAGCTAGCCATCATGGCCTAAGTATGTGCATGTGCTTGGTAAAGATCTTGTATAAAGATTAAGTGTGAGAATCATCCAAATAATAAACCAAGATTTACAAGTAAACTCTCCCAACCCCTCTCTATCTCACGGCCACACACACACACTCACATCCATCCAAGATCACTTGTGTACTTATTAAATCTCTTGAATCATTAACAAGATTTCATGCAATCCATGGAAGATTACATATGATAGCACTATAAATAACATGTGTTAGAACCTTGGAGAAACAACAAAAAAAAATCTTCTTCTTTTTTTTCTTGGAGCCGTGAGTTTCCCCTCCCCCATACACATTCTTCTTTCAAGTTTTTACATCTCCAAATCACTCAAAACAATCCATCATCCAAACCCCTATTGTGTGTTTCAAGCTTGGAGCTTAACCATTAAGAAGAACACACTAAACCCCTCTCAAAATACAAGGTTTTGTCTCCCTAGCCTTGTGCTAGTAGTAAGCTTCTTAATCTTGTTTTTGATTATTATTATTCATGTATGTGTTCTTAGAAGCAAGTTGTACATGAAGGGTTTAAAAGGTGGTTTGAACATAATCTTTAATAGGTTTTACTTGTGTAAAATAGATGATTAAAGATATGTAAATAAATCATGGATTTGATGATGATAAAGTAATGATCTTGAAAATATATATAGTTTACACTTAAACTAAGTAGGATGATGATTTGGTTAAGATTTGTGAATGAACTTGAATATGTTAAAAAGTAACTTTAATCATCTTATTATGATCATCCATGGTATAATATATGGTGGAACATGTTAGAAGTTCAAGAATAAAGAAGATGAAAAATTAAAGTTACTTACTTAGAAGAATGATAATTCGTCAAAATGGCAAATACATAAAACGCACATACAAGTAGTCTTATATATGGAATATAAGACTAACAAAAGTGTTTTGATACAAAAATAACTTACCAATAAAAAGTTGAATCTTCAAAGTCTACTATTTTGAGTGAGAAATGTTAGCTTTGGAAGTTAGAGTGGAAAAATGCAACATTCGAAAGTTAAGGGACTAATATTGTAACTTTGAAAGTTAGAGGACTAAAATGGATATTTTAGAAACTATTAGTCCAAAAATGCAAGGATGGAAAGTTCGGTGTCAAAAGTATAAGTAATAAATTTCTAAGGATGATTCGGGTAAATACTAGTAGATATACTTGGGTATTTTGGTATAAAAAGCATATTTTTATAAAAGTGAAAGTTATAAAAATATGGATTGTATTAACATAAGGATTTTTATAAAATAGAGATTTTATAAAAATGTTAAGCAAACTTGAGAAACTTATACAAAAATGAATACTTTTATATAAATGGGAATATAAAAGTATTGGAAGCATTTTTGTATCTAAGTTAACAAGTTGGGTTAAAATACAAACCTTCCAAGTAACATGGGTTAGGAATGTGGATAATATTTCTATAAAACACATGTTGGGAAAAACTTGGAAAAATTAACTAATCGAGTTAAGATATCGAACTAAGACGCGTTAACGAACCGTACACGGACGAATCATGAGAAAAATGCCATTGCGGCAAGATAAGAAAAATATATATTTTTAGGAAGTAAAATATATATATACATGGGTGAAAACTAACAAACACTTTTCTAAGTGTTAAAGGAATTATTCGTGGGAAAAACACATGACATAAACAAATAAGACGTTAAACAAACGTATATACTTAACAAGAAAATTACACATTTATATATATGTACGCTCGTCTCGGCAAAATTCTAGTATATCTACTTAATGGGAAAGTAGATATGTGGGAAGGAAAGCCGCGACGAAAAGACAAAGATATATATATGTGTATGCCGTATCAACGAGATCCTAGTATATTTATTTGAATGGGAAAATAAATACACGGTATGGTGAGTTGAATCGGGCGTTAAGAATATACAATCGAACGACAAGATCTTAGTATATTTGTTTAAATGGGAAAACAAATGTGCGGCGAAGTGAGTCGGGTCGAGTGTTGAAATATATATTATATCGAGCGATGCGATCTTAAGTATAATTATTTAAATGGGAAAATAATTATATGTTAAGTGAAGTCGAGTCGATGATAATAAGGTACAAGTTAAGGAAATATTAACAAGAGTAATATATAACTTGTAACACAAGGGTAATCTAACGCCAACGAAACCTAGGATACGCGCATAGTTAAACGGGATTTGGAATAACTTGTGGTCGGGAGTTGGGTGTACAACTTGCCAAGGCACATGCACTATAGGAATAGTGACTTATACGTCTAGGACGTTTGTAGGTGCGAGACCCTCTTTGCTATCTACTTAGTGAGCCAGACAGTGTTTCGGGTGAGTTTCACGGCCCCATTTTACTGTTTTAACTGGGGGAAAGATATGTTTGTCAAATATATCGCATGTTGAAAAGGTTTTCAAAGGATAAAATGTGATAAGTGGTATGATGAGTACTTGAGCAGTGATCGCCACTCGGGGTTGAGTCCTCTCTTCCGTAATCATTAATTCAGGGAAATGAAACCGAAAGAATATTTGGATAGTACTATTGGTGCCTGACAAGGCCCACCCCTAATCGATAGCGTCGATTATGCATCGGCGTATGCCTGGGGTGCACGTATTCTGAACTTAAGTCGTTGGGTTCCGAGGAACGACTTGGAGCGGGGCATTATTATTAGTCTTGGTTTGGTTATGGGGCTCAAGGGATTGCTCATCATTATAGTTTGTAGGAGCTAGCTACTCCTTACAAAGGCCACAAGTTGTGCAGGTTTCGCACATGTTGTAAAAACGGAATATCGATCGACAAGATCCTAGTATAATTACTTAATGGGAAAGTAATTATACGGTACAGTGAGTCGAGTCGATGGTTGTGAAAATGTTATTGTTATGTAACTAAAACCTGTGAACTCACCAATATTTTATATATTGACGTCTTTTTAAACATATCTTTCAGGTAACTAAGTGCTGAATAGATATGGGGCTAGTGCGGTGGAATTCGGGATGTCGGATACTGGTCGGGATTTCATTCACTGTTACCTTCGGGTTGGAACATAAACGGAAATACCCACTTTGAAACTTAAAGTTCATCGTTTTAAGTAATGCCTTGTGCAATATTGTAACGAGATACTCATTTCCGACATACTAATAAATTGATCTTTCTAATTAAATATAGTTTGTGTTAATCTTGACTTTGATATACTTTCGAGCGTTGCGCCACGTGTTTCCGCCATTGGCGTGGTGTGACAGAAGTGGTATCAGAGCCAAGGTTGTAGCGAACTAGCATTTTTGAAAAATCTAGACTATAACCAGTTTTGGCTCGAAAACGAAGTTTTCAAAAATAAAACACAACGAAATATTTTCAGAAAAGAAAGAAGATTGTACATGGATTGTACAAGGGGAAATTCCGACCGACTAGCCATGTGTGTCGATATATGAAGTATTAGAAAATGCGGATAAGATGTCTATGTTGCATAGGAATCCGATTTTCTAAGATTAAGTTAATACATATACGTAGTACGGATATTTTGCCAGTAAGGTTGTTGTGTCACGCTTCACATTAGTCCACACTCCTGCACCGATCACCGGTACCAGCCAAGAGGAAGGACACTGTGGTCTACGAGGAGCCTACCTGCTTGCCTGTAGACGGGATGATCGGAAGGACTAATCTCTATCGCGTTAATGGATGTCGCCACGTTGTTTGTGATTTGGAGGCGAAACTAGATCAAGTCTCTTGTTGTATGAAATCTCGGTTTTGGATCAGGAAGCTCGGAGCTAGCGGGCAACAAGATTACCTGGCAACACAAATTATCATTATGGGTGCACACGTAATAATAGTTTGGGGTGCACGGTGACCTTGGTGGGCGCTAGGGCCGGGATTGGTGATCACTCCTTGTCTTAGTTGTTCTTGTTCTTTAGATTCAGTCTTAGTTTTGATTGACCAATGGGTTAAATGGGAGGTCTCGCCGATGTCCCTTTATTCTGATCCTAGCTAACCTAATAAGTTTTCTTCGACATTACCTTTATGGTACGAGCACGGAAGAGCTCGAACGTCTATTCATGAGAGAAATTTGACGTAAACCCACGCATTGGATAGTGACGGGAGACGAAAACTTCCTTGTATAGGAGTGGAATGTCTCCGCCACAAAGTTCTTCCAAAGGAGCGGGCATACGAGGATGCGCTGCCTACCGAAGAGATGAACGCCTGGAACGATGCGAGGAATGCTAAACTTGGAACCCAGTAAAGACTTAGGGTGCGTCCCTGCTAGGCTAGTGCGTCTAGAGAACGGGACCCTGCGTGGACTAAATATGAGACTCGTGGCCGTGTGCTGCGGCGTTATCATGGTGAATAAGTCATGTTCGACCTAACGCATGCCCAGGTTGTCTTCAAGGGTTGGATATTTTTCTTCTCCAGTAGGAAGACAGAATCGAAGTTGCGGGATTAGGAAGCTTGATCATTGTTATCTGGAAGGCTCGATAGCCCTCGTCTGAATCGACAGTATTGGTTGTACCAATGCAGACATGGACTGATGGTGAAATCAGCATGCCATGTTGCACATCCGCGAGTCATAGGACTGTGATAAACTTCGACGATGTCAAGAATTTCGGGCACTAATCACGACCGCGGCATTGTTGCCAGTGTTATGATGATGGCGTATAGTAGAACAGCAAGCCCCAGTCGACATTTGGCGATGGACTCACTCGGAAGTGCATACGATTAACTCGTGGGAATCCACTACTCGATGTATTGAGTATTCAAGTGTGGATTAACAAACTTCGCAATAGCGCTGGATCGTGTTCGGAAGATGAATTGTGATGGACTCAGCATGTTGGTACTTGTGTCATACTACCTTCCTGAGGTACAAAGGTTATCATCAGACTCTTCTATCTACCTCCCGTTTGTTTTTCAAGGATTATTGGTAGTCTCGCTTCAATCGAGGAAACGCCAGAGTAGATTCATTACATGTACTGTGTCTGAATCCGTCATAAATCCTAGAAAGTGGAACCACACTTTGGGAATCGTAATCGTAAGAGTGTTCTGTGATTGTCAGAATGTTGCAAGACGCTTTTGCTGACATTAAAATCCCCCTCGAAAATCGAATGACGGACTACTGGAAGTGGTCACGTTTATCTGGTAAACTTACCCATGGGACGGAAATCCCACTGCTCTTGTGGCAATAACGTCCGACGAGACTAGTAATCTATTAGGGGCGGCAAATGACGCGAAGTGTTTTTCCATCAATCCCCATAGATATTGAGACGATGCGGTGACTTATAAACTAAGGTTGCAAGGTCCATTCGTTGGGGACACGGTGACCTGTCTAATCTCTTGCCGTATTTCGATACTCTCACGGCGTGGCCTATCAGGAAGAAAGTTCACCGGCCTCGCTTGAGTGACAGAGAGGCATTCCAGCTAATTACTGTCGGTGCTAGATAGCAAGTAAGGAGACCCTAATGAAAAGAATGACTCGGCTGGTTCGCCAGAGTCGGTATCGCTTTCATTTTATCGTGGTGTATCGATAAATCGTGATCCTTCTACCTCTACTTGCTATGCTCGTTGTGACCACTATCCTTGTTATCGGGAAGGATGTAGGTTGGTTTCCAGGTCCTATGGATACCAGTCACCACGCACATAATAGCTTCGACGAGTCTAAGACCCCGGTCGAGCCTGACATTGTTACTCCTGTTATTGTCCTATGGCTCGAGCAAGTCCTGTTAACGCTATTAAGTGTAGCTCTCGCTGAGTTTGTTGTTGTCAGTGGTTCGATAGCACTTATCGAGCTTGATGTCATCGTTTCTATGTTTGTTGTTGAGTTCATTGTTGTCGTTGTCTGTACAGTCCATGTTGGGCTTGATGATGTTGTTCCATGGCTCTGCTCGGGCTGACGTTGTTGATCTATTTGAGGCTCCTGCAGAAGTGAATTAACGAGAATGTCTCTATGACCCGTTCCAGGCCGCTATGACCATCTATGTGTCTTTGTGGAGTTTGTTGTTATTAATTCCATTCTCTTTGAGGCTTTCATCGAACTACTAGTTATCATTCCTTGGGCTCTTAGGAAGCCTAACATTGTCAATGGTTTCTCAGGCCTCAGTGGAAACTGTCGATGTTTCTGTTGCCATTGTTTGAGTGACTCATAACAAGCCTCTGGTCGTTCTCTCCATGAACAATATCGGCTTGAGAAGTCAGCCAAATTATGTGGAACCCGTCATTCCCATTTATGTTATGACGACTAATGCGCCAGCCAATCTAACCAAGTTCTACCATTGAGCCTATGGAGGTTAGGCCCAAGGCCGAAGGTACGAATGAAATTCCCACCTACACAAGTGATCTGAGACGCACGGGGATGCGTGCCCACCATAACGGAGCTTTATGGTGGTGTGGACTATGGGATTCTCCATGTTGAGCGTCATATTGTCGCGTGCATTCGTGCTACTGTGTTACCCCCCCCAGCCATTGTGCATGCTTGCAGTTGCATTATTTTTGCTAGTTGCGTATCCAGGTGGTTACGCTGCATTGTCAATGATGCATTCCTGTTGTTTACTGCTCCTGCAGTAGTGTAGCCTTGCCATCGTATTTCTCTGTGTCGTACGGTTCCTATTGCGGCGTTGCCTTGTCGTCATACTTCTCTGTTGTCATGTTGCTCCTGTGTGGTGTTTCCCTAGTTGATGTGCTTCGTGGATATGTTGCTGGCATTGCCATGTTGTTTCTACTGTCGTGTTGCTCAGAGGGCGTATTGCTACAGCTGTTGGATTACCTCGACGACGTGATGATTTGTCGTGTACATTGCTCTTGTTTCTCTCTCGAATGGAGACATCACCTAAACCCCTCGTGCCGTCATTGTTCTATTTGTTTGATTGTGTAGTGCCGACATTGATTATGTAGGATTTCCGGTGTTCAACGAACTTTCTAAAAGTCGTGCTTAGACACTCTAGCCTTAGTGATTACGTGTATTCCCCTAAGGTCTGAATCTCGTGGTCATCTGAGTAGGTGACCGAGTCATGTGCCGACTCCGGTATATGCTCACGCATTTCGTGAGCGGTACATCTTCAGAATCTGAGGCACCAGTGACGCTATGTCCAGCCCTAACCTTTCACGTGCAATTTGGTCGCCCAGCGATCGGTTATGCAAATCAACGTCGGGAAGAAACCCTGTGATCTACACGTGACAAGGCGAGACTTGCCTTCGTGATAAGGGATTTCGAATACGTCTCGAACCTGAAGGTATCGAGTAATTATGAGCGATATTATGATCTATACCTTTGGGACAAGCAAGAGTTGAAAGGTTCGATTCAATTATTGCTCACACCAGTGGATTCATTTAGAGTCATACGTACCATACTGATGATTATGGAAATACCATTGGGGACCCACCCATGGGCGTGCATTGGTGAAGTCCCTGGTACATGATTAAGAGGCTTTATGAACCCTAAATCCAGAAGGGCGGGTAGCATTATCTACTCTATAAAGGTGTTACACTACCGGGTTGAGATAGTTGATCGTCTCGGCCCTTCGATTTATGTCGTTATTCCTCTGACGACTGGTCTATCTTGGTATCTTTGCGTGGGACACTTGGAACAACGGAACCACTCCGACCGTGGGTCGATACTAGTGTTCCCAGTCGTCTTTAAGTAGCATTGCTCAAGCTAGAGCAAAACCCCTTATCCTTGATAGACGCTGGTAGAGGCACCATGGTAATGTGAGCTGCCAGGTCAGGGCCTATGGCACCAGACTAATCAGGACGAGCTTGAAGGCTTACATATTCCGCCCATATGTGTGACTACTGAGACATTGAATGGGATGCCTTGTGGGAAGGCTCAGGACTATTACTTGTGGTACGATATCAGTCGCTCGCTTGTTTAAGTAACGACTTGAGCGCATGAAGCCGTCAAGCCAAATGTGAAATCTATGCTAAATGCATGCATCTATGGCCCGATTTCACCATTTACATAAAAAGATTCCGAAAGGATGGAACCTTCGATGAATGAGGGTTTTGGTTTCAGGACTCCTTTCGCTCAGATCTCTGCATAAGATCTGAAGGTCAATGCAGGGGCATGTGGCCTGTACTATTCGAAATTGATTTACTAGGTTGCTATTGACGATAGAACACTAGTACCCATGAAGCACATATAACAGAACTGGTACTGGATACCCATGGTTGGGTAGCTACTGGTGTTCTGTATACTTGTCGCAATGGGGGCCAACGTGTTGATATGTCATAATAAACCTTATACGTTGTTCATTGCGACAACAATTTATGATGTTTTCATATAACTCTTTTCGGTATAGACCATGTGCTGGAAGCATCTTGCCATTGGTGATGAGTCGACTCGTTCTACTCGAGGATTGTGGAATTGTACGGCCCGGGCGCCATGTATACACTGCTTAATGTAAGGGGACTGAGGGGTGAAAGCGACGCAAAAACTTTCGACCTCCATTGATGTATTGCAAAATACATCGGTTATTTGTGCATATTTTGAGTCATTATCGAGTCAGTGTGTGTCGTTTATATATACTTTTCAGTTTCTATTTAGTATTTTATGTGTCACAGGAATCCGGATGGCAAAAGAGGCAAATTTATGCATAAACGGTGCTTTACGAGGTCCCGGATGAGTCGCAGGTGAAAAGAGAAGATAAAAATAAACAAAATTGGAAAAATCACCCCGTCGTGTCACGCGACAGAATCTCTTGCCTGCTGTCGTGTCACGCGGCGCCTCCCCTTAAATCACCCCGTCAGATTGAACGTGTCGTGTCACGCGACCACTTACCCAGAATCCCGTCGCGTGACACGATGGCCATCAGAAAGCCCAAAATGGTGTTTTTTCAAGCCCAAATCGCATTTTAAAACCCTAGAACGAAATTTTAAGCTTCATTCTGCACTTTTGGACGAAAAGAGAGCTGCTCAAGGTGATTCCAAGGCAAGGAAAGGGCAAGGTTCGAGATTTGAAGCTAAAGGATCGACTTCCTCGGGTGTTAATCATTCGGTTTAGTTGTTTCTTAGTTTTTCTTATTCAAAACTCATGTTGATTGATATTATGAACCTCTTAATCTCTGTTTTGATTATGTTTTGTGGCTAAACTCTTATAGCTACCTAGACTAAGACAAATAACTATGTTTTGATTTGCGTTTTTATGGTTTTTGGAACTTGTTTTGGATTTATGATTCAGTAAAGATTTTGATTTCTCTAGATCTAGTGTATGTGCGTATCTATTATTTTTTGATTGTCACTTATTCACTCCACTTGCACTTTTGTGAATGTCTTTCATGTATGAGTGCTAGTTAGGTTGCAGACTTTGTGTAGCAACTAGTTTATGGTCAATAGTCGCGAGTTTACCATAGGAGTGATATTTGGTGGTTAGAAGATTTTAGGTATTCTTCCAAGTTCAATAGCTGTGAGGTGAGGACTTGTTGGTATGTCTAGGTTGTTAGATTGCTAGGTTAGAGGCTTTGTGAGAAGATCTGTCTAGTTTCCCTTTCAACTCCTGCATATCAAGTTAGATCTAGGCTTCAATAATTACCCCTTGCACCTAGTGTAGTGAGGCTTTCGCGCTGTGAGGTAGATTGTCTAGCGGGTACTCGATCATAAGAGTTAGATAACCTGTGAGGGTTTGTACTCCAACCGGTAGTTTAACAGCACAACAATATTCTAGGGTTTCCCCTTGAGAAGGGTCGAGGGTGTCTAGTTTATTCTTGATGTTTAGTATCTTAAGATCCCGGTTCCAAAGCAGTTCCATAACCATAGAAGCTTATCAGGCATAGTTAGGAGTCTGGTCTAGGTAGTGTCTTGTCATATCTGAATTCAGCTCAGTTAAGTTCTCGTCTTTAGTTCAGTTTAGTTAATTTTAGTTAATCTTTATTTTATTGCAATTTAGTTTTTAGTAAAACCCCCCCTCTAAAATAATAAATAGTTTTATTTCAGTTTTAGATAAGTTTTCGAGTCTAGTTACCGTTTTCCATTAGAGTCTCGTGGGTTCGATATCCGGACTTACTTTAGCTATACTAGAGTCGATAGGTTCACTTGCCTGTCAGCAGTTTAGTTTTAGAGAGTCTAGAGTATTACTTAGTGTCTAGTTTTAGGTTTAATTTAGTTATTTTTATTAAACTACTTTTAGCACGTCAAGTTTTTGGCGCCGTTGCCGGGGACTCTTGGCGATTGCGTTAATTAGCTTTGATTGAACTTATCTGAAATATCTGTGCTATTTATTATTTTTATTTCAGTTAATTTTTATTTTTATTTCGAGTCTTTTCTATTTTTCTTAGTTTCTTTTATCTGTTATTCTCTTACCTCTTTTATTGTCTACTTTGCAGTTTTATGCCAGTTACTCGTTCAAGGAGCAAGTCAGCTGCTGCAGTTAAGCTTGAAGAGGTAAGTTCTTCTAGCTCTAGTTCTTCTAGGTCTTCTAGTTCGCCTTCCCCACCACCCAGTCCACCACCAAACCTTCCCCAAATGGCTGAACGTCGCACTGTCCACCAACAATCCACCCTGGGTTTTACGGGAGTTAACTCCCCTATTACCATCCCAGCCATCAACAATGAGGGGTCCTGGCAGATACCCTCCTACATCATGACGGCCATTGGTAACACCTGTCAATTCCATGGCCGCGATGATGAGGATGCCCCGGCCCACATAGCCCGTCTGACTCGCATCATAGCTACCTTTAAGCTACAGGGTGCCTCAGATGATGCTAAATTCCTCCAGCTGTTCCCATTTTCCCTAGCTGGTCGAGCCGCCACTTGGCTCGACTCTCACCCTACCGACACTTTTAACACTTGGGATGCCCTCAAAGAAGCTTTTCTGAATAAGTACTTTCCCCCTAGTAAGGCCTCCCGCCTTCGCGATCAGATCCACTCGTTCCGGATGGAACCTGATGAGCCTTATTATCTCGCATGGGAGCGTTTTCAAAACCTGCTTAGCAGGTGCTCCCAACATGGTCTGACTGATTGGGCCCTTGTAGAGAAATTCTACAATGGCTTAACTTATGAGGCAAAGAACCGTTTTGACACTTCTGCAGGCGGCCACATGATGGGTAAGAAAACTGCGGCCGAATGCAATGACTTATTTGAAAGTTTTGCCCAGACAGACCATGAGCAGCGGACATTACTCAGGAATTCTATTCCTGCACCTAGTACCACCTCACAAGCTCGAGGTGTTCACCAAGTCACATTGGATACTAGTGTGGCTGCTGCTTTAGATGCACTGACTAAGGAAGTGAAGGAGTTAAAATTGAAATCTGAAAAATGTGAGATGTGTAGGGGAGGGCATGCTACTTCTGAATGCCCTTTGATTCATCAAAATGAGCAGGTGGATTTTGTAGGCGGTCAGAGCCGCGGGTCAAATAACTCTTATGGAAATTCTTACAACCCAGGTTGGAGGAATCATCCAAACTTCAGCTGGAAATCTTCCAGTAATCCCCCTGGTTTCTCATCAAACTCTACTCATAACCAGGGGCAGGGTCAGTATTCGGGTGGAAATTCGGGTAATAATGTAGGTTCGGGTACTGAGGGTGGTTTGGGTAAAATAGAAGAGCTTTTAACCCAATTAGTAGCTAAAGATGCCCAGACCCAGAAAACTCTAGCAGAGCATGACACCTTATTGAAAAATCAGGCTATGCTCTTGAAAAATCACCACTCTGCGTTCTTAGATCTTCAGCGTACCGTTGGTGACATTGCTAGGCAGTTGGAAGAGCGGCCCCAAGGTCAGTTCTCGGGTAGTACTCAGCCCAACCCAGCCGCCCAACTGAAAGCAGTCACCACTCGTAGTGGTAGAGGGGCAGAGAGAGTTAGTGAGCAGGTGGAGAGTGAGGTAGAGGAGCAGGTAGATGAGGAGATAGAGATGGAGGCTCCTAGTAGGGTGCAACCTAGGCTAGTCCCAGCAAGTACCACACCAAATAGTGAGCCTCAGATAGAGAAAGTTGTAGGTAGGACACCCACACCGATTAGGCCTACCCCTGAGATTGATCCTTCTCGTCTTCCATACCCTGCCCGCCTTAGGAACCAGAAATATGCTAAGGAGTATGGACATTTTCTTGATATGTTTAAGCAGCTTAAAATCAATCTTCCGTTCATTGAGGCCCTCCAGCATATGCCTAAATATGCCAAATTCCTTAAAGATCTTCTGAAAAGGAAAGATAGGCTGGGGGAGGTCTCAAACATTCCATTGACTGCGGGATGTTCTGCGGTGGTTTTGAACAAGCTACCGGAGAAATTGACAGACCCCGGGATTTTTACAATCCCGTGTATGTTTGGTAGTGACACTCAAAACCACGCGTTGGCAGACTTAGGTGCTAGTATCAACCTGATGCCTTATTCTCTTTATGAGAAACTAGACCTAGGTGACCTGACCCCAACGCGCATGACTTTATCCCTTGCTGACCGATCAGTCAAATATCCACGGGGCATTGTGGAAAACTTGTTGGTGAAAGTTGATAAATTTGTTTTCCCCGTGGATTTCGTTATTCTTGACATGGAGGTAGACGACAAAGTACCTCTAATTTTAGGCCGTCCGTTTCTGCGTACCGCCAAGGCACTCATTGATGTCTTTGACGGGAAGATCACTCTACGCGTAGGAGATGAGACGGTCACCTTTGAGATCGTCAAATCCATGAGATACCCTGGTAGTCAAGACGATTTTAGCGGTCCCACTGACTCTGTTTACTTCATAAATTCTTTATCTCTCGTGTGGACCGATGTCTTGATTACATCTGTGGGGGTGATTTGGTAGTTGAAACCCATGAGGAGGATGTAGGTTCGTTTGAGGATGAGGCCCCTTTGTTTCCTGAGGCATTAGAGATTAGTGAGGTTCGTGAGGAGAGTAGTAAACCTTCATTAGAGACACCACCACCTTTAGAGCTTAAGGTTTTACCCTCTCACTTAGAGTATGCCTACTTAGGGAGAATGCTAGTTTGCCCGTCATTATTTCATCTAAATTGACGGAGGAGGAGAAGAGTCGGTTGCTTGATGTGTTGAAGGCGCATAAGCAAGCCATTGCATGGAGGCTCTCTGACATCAAGGGCATCAGCCCTACCTACTGCACCCACAGGATACTCATGGAGGATAATTATAAGCCTGTGGTGCAGCCTCAGAGACGCCTAAATCCAAATATGCAGGAAGTAGTTAGGAATGAGGTTCTTAAGCTTATGGATGCTGGTCTGATCTATCCCATCTCTGATTCCCCGTGGGTGAGCCCGACTCAGGTTGTCCCTAAGAAGGGAGGGATGACTGTGGTAACTAATGAGAAGAATGAGCTCATTCCCACTCGTACTGTCACTGGTTGGCGTGTCTGTATTGATTATAGGAGACTGAATGACGCCACCAGGAAAGACCATTTCCCTCTCCCCTTCATTGATCAGATGTTGGAGCGTCTGGCAGGGCAGCAGTTTTACTGTTTCCTTGACGGTTTTTCAGGTTATTTCCAGATCCCCATTGCACCGGAGGATCAGGAGAAGACCACCTTTACATGCCCATATGGCACTTATGCGTATCGCCGCATGCCGTTTGGGTTATGTAACGCTCCGGCCACCTTTCAGCGTTGCATGATAGCTATCTTTCAGGATATGATTGAGACATCTATGGAGGTTTTCATGGATGATTTTTCAGTTTATGGTGGCTCTTTTGATGTTTGCTTGGTTAACTTAGAGAGGATGTTAGAGAGATGTGTAGAGTCTAAGTTAATGTTGAATTGGGAGAAGTGTCACTTTATGGTGACTGAGGGGATAGTTCTAGGACATAAGATTTCTAGGGATGGTATAGAGGTTGATAGGGCTAAGATTGACACCATTAGTAGGCTTCCACCTCTGACCAATGTCAAATCCATCCGTAGTTTTCTTGGTCATGCGGGTTTCTATCGTAGGTTCATTAAGGATTTTTCCAAAATCACTCGCCCATGACCCGTCTTCTTGAGAAAGACGTTCCTTTTGTCTTTGATGAGGAGTGTCTTAAGGCTTTTGAGTTTTTGAAGGAGCGGTTGGTGAGTGCTCCTATCTTAGTTTCACCCGACTGGAGCTTGCCTTTTGAGCTCATGTGTGATGCGAGTGACTACGCAGTCGGGGCAGTCTTAGGGCAGAGGCGTGAAAAACACTTTCATCCTATCTATTACGCCAGTAAGACCCTTAATGATGCTCAGGAGAATTACACAACTACCGAGAAAGAGCTCTTGGCGGTTGTGTTTGCTTTTGATAAATTTCGTTCTTATCTCGTGCTTTCCAAGACCACCGTCTTTACTGATCACTCGGCTTTGCGGTTTCTTTTCGCAAAGAAGGACGCCAAACCTCGTTTGATTCGGTGGATCCTTTTGCTTTCTGAGTTTGATATAGAGATTAAGGATAAGAGAGGGGCAGAGAATGTGGCTGCGGATCACCTCTCTCGTTTAGAGGATCCGAGTAGGGAGGAGATTCGTGAGGAGGCGATTGGAGATAAATTCCCTCACGAGTCCATTGATTTTGTTGAAGCTGAGAAGCAGGGTATGCCATGGTTCACTGATTTGGCAAATTACCTTGCTCATGGGATGTTGGTAGAGGGTATGAATACCCAACAGCGTAAGAAGTTTCTTAGAGATGCTACTAAGTATGTGTGGGATGACCCTTTTCTGTTTAGAATAGGTGGTGATAGGATTTTAAGGAGATGTGTTAGTAGAGAGGAGGGACTAGAGATTATTAGGCATTGCCATGAGAGTCTCTATGGAGGGCACCATGCTCATCACACAACTGCACAAAAGGTCTTTGATAGTGGTTTTTATTGGCCTACTGTGGTGAAGGATGCCCTCGATTTCGTGAAGCGGTGCGACGCTTGTCAACGCACCGGTAACATTTCATCCAAGGATGAGATGCCTCAGAACCCGATTCAGGTTCTTGAAGTTTTTGATGTCTGGGGCATTGATTTCATGGGACCGTTTCCATTTCTGGAGGGAACCGGTACATCCTCGTGGCCATTGATTATGTTTCAAAGTGGGTGGAAGCGCAAGCTTTACCTACTAATGATGCCCGAGTGGTGGTGAAATTTTTGAAGAAGTTGTTCACTCGGTTTGGTACCCCCAAGGCACTTATTAGTGACCGTGGAACGCATTTCTGTAACACCATGATGGAAAAGGTGTTAGCGCGCTACGGGGTCACTCACCGTTTATCGACCGCTTACCATCCCCAAACAAGCGGTCACAGTCCACAATAAGCGCCCTAGTACCATTAACCACAATTACTCAGGAGGAAAGCAGCAATTCAATACCCAGAGGATTCTACGGAAATAAAGTCCCATTCTGAATGTGATTGTTCGGTCGACAAGAACCTAGTATATTTATCTTAATGGGGAGGTAAATATACGGTAAAGTGAGTCGAGCCGAAGGATAAATAAAATGGGATACCCGACGAGGTGTCCAAGGGGACTTTTATGTGGTGCGGTAAGATCACCTGTTTGACATCACCATGACACCCGAGGTGTCCCGGGGTCAGATGTGACCCAAGTGATGATCGATTGTTGCTTGGAGCCCTCTCGTTCCGTACTCATCTGTGGCTTCGAGATGAGGCATACGGACAGTTACCTATACTCTCGGAGAGAGTTGTGGCTAGACACCGAATTGCCAACTTACATTATATCGGATTGTAGTGGTCACTCTACCTCAAGTTCGACAAACTTTGTACACAAGCATGGGATACTCAGTTTGAGACGAGTATGGTTTGTCATTCTCGGACAAATTGAATGTACTTGACGGAACTGTTCCGTGCCGACACGATTGATGTTCGTGGCAGATCAAACCCATGAGCTTCCTCACCAAAAATTCCTATGTGATAGGAATTAGCATCCCAGTGTTCGGGGTGTACTACTCAAAGCCCTTGGAGGGCATACGTGTAAATCTCCAGTGCGTCGAATGACAGACGGAGATAGATGCATGACCTGGTTTAGGTTATTCGGGAGATGGCAGTAGATCTTGCAGATTAAGAGCTGTTCGGATGAGATGCGAACCTATTAAGAAGTCATGCAGTTAAGGCGAAGGCCTTAAGAACTTCGGTCTAATAATAGGTTTTCACTAAGAGTCATACTTCGAGAAGGTGTCAATAAGCTTAGAGATTGTGGTAGGCCAAGTTCCTAATACTTCGATGGTACGGAGATATCAATCGAAATTGGTCTCGAAATGACTAAGCTCGGACTATCGTAAGAGCTTGGTGGAACTCTAGGCGAATCCTGGCAAGCCCAGACTGAGGAAGTTTTGGTCAATTCCTCGGCCGGCGGAAGTCCGGTTGACAATAAGCTCTACGATTTCGGGAAAACCGATAGATATGTCAAGGTGGGAATGACCAAGAGCTTAGTCGTAGTTGAACTATGACACTGGTTTGATAGAGCACTAGGCGTGAGCCGAGCATGAATCTGGGCTCACTAGGAAAGAGGAGATCTCATGAAGCGCAAACACCCCGCCCTGTTCAAGGATACTATTGTGATGGGTAACTTGAATTGAATTCCGGGACGGAATTCTCTTAACGGGGGGAGAATGTGACAACCGGCAAAAATAAGGTAATTCCGTACAGATTAATTAGTATATGATTAACGTAATTAAATGCAATTATGTGTGATTTAATTATCAAGGCCTTAGGAGATAGCAATTTCCAAATAGTGCATAGGAATGCATACGTTTAATGGAAAAACATGATTGGATCATGTGCGAATAAGCTATCCGGTATGGACGTTGGCGATTACCCGGTAATAATCAAATAAACGAAACGGATCCCGGACACCCAGGATATAAAATAAAGGGTATTTTCATAAGATATAATGAGTTTTGGAACTCCAAAACCGTAAATGAAAAACGTCTTGTACAAATCTCCCGGTAACAAATAAAATGCGCGTACCGCACCCGATACGCGTATAACTCATAATTTCACCCGGCAAAGGCCTAAATAACCAATCAACACTTAAATTAGACTATATTTAAGGGTTATTAAAGGTATTTTTAATGTCCGGATAACGCGTGATTAAAACCCGAAAAAACCCGAACGACACCCGAACGACGAGGGATTAAACATAACAAATATTGGGTAAAATATTTGAAGTTGTGGACCCCACCTAAGCCCATCCAAGGGCCGGCCTAAAGGGTCTTGAGGTGTCCATGCATGTGTTAATAATAATAAGCTAGTAATCTAGGAGATAAAGCATGCTTTACTAAAGCCAAAAGATGTAAGATGAAAGTACAAAGCATGCACATCTTTTGTCCCCCTTCCTTGCAAAATTTCGGCCATAGGCCACAAAAATCCAAGACAAAGAGCTAGCCATCATGGCCTAAGTATGTGCATGTGCTTGGTAAAGATCTTGTATAAAGATTAAGTGTGAGAATCATCCAAATAATAAACCAAGATTTACAAGTAAACTCTCCCAACCCCTCTCTATCTCACGGCCACACACACACACTCACATCCATCCAAGATCACTTGTGTACTTATTAAATCTCTTGAATCATTAACAAGATTTCATGCAATCCATGGAAGATTACATATGATAGCACTATAAATAACATGTGTTAGAACCTTGAGAAACAACAAAAAAAAATCTTCTTCTTTTTTTCTGGAGCCGTGAGTTTCCCCTCCCCCATACACATTCTTCTTTCAAGTTTTTACATCTCCAAATCACTCAAAACAATCCATCATCCAAACCCCTATTGTGTGTTTCAAGCTTGGAGCTTAACCATTAAGGAAGAACACACTAAACCCCTCTCAAATAACAAGGTTTTGTGTCTTCCCTAGCCTTGTGCTAGTAGTAAGCTTCTTAATCTTGTTTTTGATTATTATTATTCATGTATGTGTTCTTGGATAAGCAAGTTGTACATGAAGGGTTTAAAAGGTGGTTTGAACATAATCTTTAATAGGTTTTACTTGTGTAAAATAGATGATTAAAGATATGTAAATAAATCATGGATTTGATGATGATAAAGTAATGATCTTGAAAATTATATATGTTTACACTTAAACTAAGTAGGATGATGATTTGGTTAAGATTTGTGGAATGAACTTGAATATGTTAAAAAGTAACTTTAATCATCTTATTATGATCATCCATGGTATAAATATATGGTAGGAACATGTAGAAGTTCAAGAATAAAGAGATGAAAAATTAAAGTTACTTACTTAGAAGAATGATAATTCGTCAAAAATGGGCAAATACATAAAACGCACATACAAGTAGTCTTATATATGGATATAAGACTAACAAAAAGTGTTTTGATACAAAAATAACTTACCAATAAAAAGTTGATATCTTCAAGTCTACTATTTTGGAGTGAGAAATGTTAGCTTTGGAAGTTAGAGTGGAAAAATGCAACATTCGAAAGTTAAGGGACGTAAATTGTAACTTTGAAAGTTAAGGACTAAAAATGGAGATTTTAGAAACTATTAGTCCAAAAAATGCAAGGATGGAAAGTTCGGT
>JAUTDX010006617.1:0-15800 GCA_030844895.1 Ambrosia x helenae | reverse complement strand
CCGGTTCGTTACCGTCTTTCGTTTCTCAAGCTCTAACTCGGCTAGATCTTAAACATAATAACTTATCCGGTTCAGTTCCACCGGGTTTCTCCCGCCTTCGTTACAATATCTTTCGCTTTCAATGAACCGGTTAACTGGTTCAGTTGAGTATTTATTGCCTCAACTGAACCAGTTAACATACTTAGATTTAAGTATGAACCGGTTCACGGGTCTAATCCCAAGTTGTGTGTTTAGTTTTCCATCATAAACCTTCAACTGAACCGGAACTTGTTTACTGGACCGGTTCAACCGTTTAATGAAGTGGCAATCCAGACCGTTGATTTAAGTCATAACATGTTGTATGGAGAAGTGTCCCCACTGTTTTCTAATGTACAGAATCTTTACCTTAATAATAACCGGTTCACCGGTTCGGTTCCAAGTACGTTTGGTGGACCGGTTGATGGCTGGTAATGTGCAGTTGTTGTATTTGCAGCATAATTTTTTGACAGGGGTTCCGATTAAACCGACCGAGGCGATTCGGTTAGTAGTTCGTTGTGTTTACAGTATAACTGTATGGTGTTGCCGTTCAGACGCTTGCCCGGTTGAAGCCGGTTCGCAGAAGACCAGGCCTTACAACACAGTGCATACAATGGAGAGGGTAAATTGGGAAATTACTCAGTATAGTTTTATAAGTTTGTAATATAAAAATGTCAAATTGTTTATTTATTTAATTTATTAATTTTTTTATAACCAATTCAATTGATTCTTTAAAAATAAAAATATTCATTCGTATGGATTTTTGAAATATGATTTCGTTTTATGTGTTGATTATGGGAAATGTTTGTAGTTGGTTTCATTTATTAGTTTTAATTAATGGTCTAGTTATTTGTTTATTATTTTGATTTATTGTAAGAATGTAAGTTTATATTAAGGGATGTTGGAATCATTGTATGGTAATGCAACAATTAGTTATGTGCAACAATTAGTTATGTGAATAAAGTAAGTTGTTTCGAATATATTGTTTGTTGTTACTTTATAGATAGTTTTTTTATCTACTTTAATAATATGAGTTTATACAACAATAAGTTCTTTGAATAGGGTTGTTGTGCATACGTTATTTCTTGTTACTTACAAAAAACGTTACAAAATGTTTAAATGATATATTTATCTGTGGAACATGTAAAACCGGCAATGTATTAGAGTGAGGTGAGTCTAGGCTCCCTTCTTCATGGTGCCATACAGAAGTTGTGACAGAAACACGAAAATGTTTATAACGAAATTTTGGGTTCCACACATGTTTATAATTTAAAAAAATATATATTTTGAAGTTTAGAAAATATTAAAAACTAGTGGTTGTGGGCAATGGCGGCTCAATCGACCCGTATCGAAACCATAAAAAATGAATACCGAAAAAAAGTATAGTTCTGATATGCCCAAAAGGATATCGACCTGTACTTCACGTTGATCAATAACCATAAAAACATATTTTCTTTCTCATAGAGATGGACTTCCCCTGTCACAAATTATCTTTGTCAACACTTCTCTCTCGTCACCATAGCTGCATTGTTTCACTCTCTCTCTCTTCCACCTAAAAGTTTGTGAGACCAAATACCTTCCTTTGCAAATGCTCTTATGACTTAATAACCAACATAAAGAAAATGCCACAAAGGCAAAATGCTCTTATGAATTAATAATAACCAAGATAAAGAAAATGCCACTAGGCAAAATGAGTTGGCACAGAAAGAGGTAAATCTTACCGCAAATCTCATACAGATGAACAAAAATTTCAAATCCGGAAATTGCTTATCACTTGTACATTAAAAAAGGATTCGAGGTGTGTAATTGGAAATTACAAACTCAGACAAATCGATTTGCATGTAACAAGAAAATAGAAGACATCTTATTACTAGAGTATTTTTTAAACCACTTGAAAACAAATGTTTCATACCTTCCAATATGTGTGGCAATGTTTCATGTGTAGATAAAGACTTTTCAAATTGGGTTGAGAGACAAGCAAATATGTCCAAATTGGGTTAAAGAGACTTTCAAAGGAAAAAATAATAATACAGATTGTGTGATAATTATCACACTACGTGGACCACTATACGAGTTTGATGCTATTGTATGGAAATTTTGGTAGATTTTGGATTACTCTTGTATCAAATGGCGTTAATAAGGGATTCAATATATGTCGATTCATCATATCCTGGGAAGTGATTCCGAATAAAACCATATGTACCGGGCCGTCTCCAAGAACTATAAAAATATTCTGGGCCTGGGGCCACTACAAGTAAACCGAGCCCTCATCCCTCACCTTCCCTTCTAAATTCTCCCACACTCACATATTAGGCCCACAAAATTGTTCTTAAGTTGTTTAAGTTTAATTTTGGGTTGGGTGTGTTTTGATGGGTTTAAAAATTTAATGATTTTGGGCATTACTAAATAGGTTAATGGTAAAAAAATTTTTTTGATCATAATAGCCAAAACACATAAATATATATTTAAAAAAAAAAAAAAAAAACTTCAGCCTTGGGATTTTCGCAGTGGCGAAGCTTGACCTGAAGGTTCGGGGGGTCGGAAGTCACTAGTTTTCGGGGGGTCGAAAACCTGTTTCGGGGGTCGAAACCCTATATTTTCAAAATTTTCTATACGAATACTATATAATCGGAACTTCTGCGTGAAAATTCGGGGGGTGCCGCCCCTCCTGCCCCAACTAAGCTACGCCACTGGATTTTCGGGCCTGGGACGTCGCCCGCGCTGCCCCTATTAAGGGTCGGCTCTGCATATGCACATCTAAGGAGTCGACAGACAAAATTGCTTGTAGGACATGAGACAAAATTACTAGTATACCTTTTATAAGTACAACTACTTAACTGGTACACACTTTACAATTACAAATCTCTAACCAGGACAACCCTATAAAGGAGATCCACATTGATTTGTGTTTTTATGTTACAAACAATGGTTACATGACTCCGCGAGGGCGGCCACAGATATCACACACGCCATACTTGTATTTGCAATTGAATAAAATAGGTCATAAACTCATAATGATGAATACATACATGTATTCAAATTGTAATAACTGGTCCTCGGATATTTAGTGATCCAAGTTTGAACTCATCGGTATATATATATATATGAGGGGCATTTGTAACATAAAACCAATTTTAACTAGAGAACTGCATAAGCTTTATAGATAAAGCTTAACATATATAGTTAAAGAGTTAGAAGTAGTTAGGAGAAGTCACATAAGTATACATATATCTATAAAAAAAATTAATTATCCGTATGAAAAAAAACTTATTACTCTGTACAATCTTTTCTGTAGAAACAGAATGAGACAAATCACAAAAGATCGGTGTGTATACTGCACAACAACAAAAGCCATTTTCTGTATTCAATTGTTCCATCTGTTACTTATTATTATTATTACTATTATTTTTTATTTTGGAAAAAAAAAGCTTACAGGTTTTATGTTGTAGATTATTCAATCAAAATATTGTCTTCGAGGCCTAGTGTTATTCACGGGTGTGGGGTCTCTCCGTTACCAGGAAATTCCCACTTTGCGATATCTCCATCAATGAAGAACTAACTAGCATCGGATAGTAAGGGTGCCAACTGCAGTCCCGTACGGTTGACTTATGGTACACAAGTCTTGCAACTTGGGCCCCAGTCACCTAATAATGATCAAGGGAATGCATGAACCGGTTAGTGGGTCAAAAAGTAGCTTAATCTTACTATTTTAACAACAAATATTTGTTAATATAATTCATACATTAACGATTCATAAAAAAAATACAAGGACAGAAAATGTTGGTTGGCCATACTGGCCCAACCGAACCCAATCCATTTCACCGAATCAAGCACGCACATAAATGTGGCAATTTAGATAGGATTAGTGTTTACTTATTAACGGGTGGATTTGACATTTGAGTTGTGTTTTAACTCTAACGGGTCAAAGGAGTAAAAATAAATAAATAAAGATCAAAAAGAACCTATCGCAGGTCAAAGGTCATACAAAGGTGTATTTTTAACGTAAAAAACCTCTTAAAAGCAATTTATCAGAAAACTATTTTATCCAAGTATTGTATAAATTTTCTAATCATATTTGAGTCATGAATAATTAAAAAAAATGACAGAAAATATACGATTCTTTTGAGAATCGTGATTTTATACACCGTTAACTATTTATGTTGATGCGTGGATTAGTACAGCATAAAAAATCAAGTTTAAGGAGAATGATACTTACACGTCATAAACATAAACACAAGAATCATGAGATCCGGTATTAAATATACCGTTGGCCAGTGCTGCAACAAATAAAGAAATAATTAGTTAAGGTCCATTACCAATGAAGGGCTGAGTTTCTTTACAGAGGATCTTGGGGTACGTTTACACTTTATGTTATTTTGTAGCCCCAAAAAGAGCCATTTCTGAATATAGCCTTTAAAGATGATTTTAAATAAAATTAAATGATGATAAAATACAAATGTTGGCCAAAAGGCAAAGAGTACATGTAACACCAACGAGCAAGCTAATACCAGCTAGGACTTGGCTTGATAATTTAAATGAGCCAAATTAGCTCAAGCTGAATTTAATCAAGGTTTTTTCAAGCTAATTCTGAGTGAGGGCCACATGGGAAAGCCTTGATATGAGTTAACCAGATAAGATGGAAATAAGTAAAGGGTCAAAAATTGCCTCACGAAGTGCTAACACACACATGATGGCATGGTCATATTCGTAAAGTATAATTATAATTAGCATAATTGTAGTAATTACCTATGTTCTGGTGAAAAATAGCAGCGTATGAGTGTACGCAATACTGAATGACCTTTATATGTGGCAACAGACTGGTCAGATGGATGCTTCATATCTCGTGCCCTACGTGGGTAGTCCATCCATCTATAGTCCCATTCATAGTTCCTGAATCCAGGAGCACTGAAGAAAAAAAATATCATAAATATAAGCATTAAGAATGTAACCTGAATGTTCTTAAGAAAACGACGTTATAAAATAGATATAATACTATGTTACTTAAAGTTTTATGATTATAAAATCTAATGTTTTATTTAATATTGTACCCAGGTATTTTGAAAACCCTTTCCTCTTACACTTGGTACTTTTCCTCCCATTGGTGGATGACTAATTTTGGACACATTGCCTTTCTATGCATTATCAAAGAGATATTGCCTGACAATCATTTGTCATTTGTCAATTAAACTACTGCTTATATACATTTTTTTGGTTGCTTCTAAAGATATATAATTTATAACGACAATGTAGCCGTTTATAAATAAAATGATAATATAGTATTAACATACGAGGCGCATTAGAGGACATTTTTCTAATATCCCAAAGCTTAATAGTCTGATCTTTTCCATTTGAAATAAATAACGGCCATCATTACGGCTATCAGGAAATGCAATTCCTTCTAAATGCCCCGTGAGGATTCCAACTGGCTTTCCTTTTGATCTGAAGCTACGTCTGTCCCAAACCTGAAAAATCCTTAGTATTATGGCTTGGTAGGACAGAAAACAAACTGAATGGACATGGTAAGTGGAACGAGCAGGTAAGAGAATGAGTTCCTCCTTTCCATCATCATGCTTGGTTGGCATAGTAATGCAATGATTATTCAAAATATTTTTGTTATGTTTTAATATACATATAAATTTAGTTAAATCTATAGTCGGATATCAAAACAATGTTAATGCCAATAATTTTTTAATCAGAAGAAATCGAATTTGTTGTGTGGAATGAATAATTCCATTCCTTGAGACAAAACAAACTACTTTTTTTCATTCCGATGGAATGAACAATTCCATTCCTCTTTTGATGGCTTTATCTCAAACACTGCCTAATATTTTCATCCAATCAGAAAAAGAAGTCTTGAGACAAAAAATTCCAAATGCAAGTTTTTCTGTTAATTAAATACAAAGATGGATAAAAACTTGTATACATATACCTTACAGAGATTATCATCACTCCCAGAATATATTAGATTGCTGGCTTCATCAGCAAAGCACACACTGTTTACATCTGCCTGCATTAAGTAACAACATACTGGAATAAGTTAAACAACTGATAGATATAGTCATGATAAATAGGTAAACATTCATAAAAATTTGTGAGTACACATGGCAATTTTAACCAATTGACTTAGTAACGGTTGATTTAGTTTATATTTAATCTCTAACGGATCTATAATATACTAAAAAGATAAGTAACGTATGAAGAGGCAACCCAACTATTCAACTTTTATTTTTTTCATCAAGACCAACTCACTATTAAAACTACTTTTATAGACCATCCAAGTATGTATCCAGTTTCACCATATACTAAATCTCACCAAAAACATGGTAAATGACGAAAAATTTCTTCAATTTCATGATTGTTCAATTACTTTTTACTATACAGACGATAAAAGGTAATTAAGGATACTCTTGTTTCTTTCAAATATGTTCAAGTTATACTCTTCATCCAGCCTATTCTTTGCTAGACTTGGTACATAGAAACCACATACATATTCAGGACATGTATGAAGTAGTTTCACTAGGTTGGTGGCCTGACTGGCTCCTTATACAGTATCTCTAAAAAAACTGCTAAAAAGCTCCAATGCCATTTTACCAAAAAAAAACTAGAGTGTTTCTGAAATTAAACAACTTTTCAGATCATTTATGGTAAACTAATTGATTATTAAAGATTTAAAAAATTTGGAAGAAACGTTTTGGATCAACCCGAACTATTCCAAAAAATTACCCATTTGGCCGGTTACCCAACGTACCCACATAACCAGTATGAGTAGGCCGTTACCTAGGTTGATAATTTACTGCTTCAGTGCTTTTAAAGTTCATTCATGGTGAACGAAAATCATTAAATTAGCAACCATATAACTTCAATTTGGAAAATAAGTAAGCTGATAACTAGGGTTGTCCATGCATCCAACAACAACCGTACCCAATATAATCTCACCCTTAGCCACCTATTGGTAGGGTATGGGGAAGTCGGGATGTAGGCAAGCCTTACCTTTATCCCAAGGGATAAAAAGGCTGCTTTTAGTGAGACCCTTGGTTCCAAGGTTGATATAAAAAATTATGCATGCGTGTGCTTTGGCAAGTCACTAAGGGTGGTTCGTAACTTTTTATTACCCATAAAAACTCTTTTAGACTTCACAAGAAGTTACAACTATTTTCATTTAATAATAATCTTATTTTTTTCATTTCATAGCCTCATCCTATAACTACATCTCATCCAAGTTTTAAATATTCTAGGGCCAATGTTGAGATACACACATAGGTAATGAGTACCACATGCATCACATGTTTATTTTTCTAACTTATATACATGTAATGTTTTCTAAAACGGTATATTCACATTAATCAACTTCAAGAACTACAAGCTTTCTAAACTAACACCTAGATGTAGAATTAAGACTGTATGGATGGTAAATGGCATTACCGTATGCGCTTGAATTCGAAGAGAAACTTTGTTTGCTTCAATATCATAAACATAAATCGAATCATCACTACTTCCAGCTACAAGTTCTCTACCATCATCAGAAAATTTTACAGAAAAAATTCCAAATGAATATCCTTCTTCATCATCAGCAGCAAACTCTAGCCCTTCGTGTACCTCCTGCGAATTTCCAAATCGCACTTATAAGCAAACACTATTCACACCTAAAACTGAATCAATCCAGTAATAAAATTACAAAGTACAACATGCTAACTAAATCATTGGGTATGGTAACACAAAGATAGAGATGAATAAATACGAACAATGAATATGAAAAATTTAAATGTTTCTATCAGTTTATGTGTAGAGGAGACAATTCGGGATATGTTATACATCTAGAGGGTGAAATGAGTAACTTTAAACAATTAGCTAAATGGAAAGCAGACGAATGGTTCAAGAGTTACCTAGGTGTATTCACAAAGCACTATATATTCTAAATTGCTGTGGTTAAGCTACAGTGTTAAGAGAGTACTAACAAAAAATCTCAGGTTATAAAATTTTATTCATATTATTATTTATTTCTAAAATAAAAAAAGGCCAACACAATTTGTGCTAAAATATTACCCTTTTTGACCTGAACTGTTTTAATTTTTAGCCTATCATCCAACAAGCCAGTCCCAATCATTTTACCACGTCATAATCAATAATATTCAGCATATATTCATTATTTTATCCTATGGATAGATGATATACAAAGTTTGTCAATTTAATGACTACAGTTTTAGACAATTAAAGCAAACATATCATTGTTTTTCTGTCATTTTCTCAAACAAACACACACTTAGCCGCATGAATCTTGTTATGGAAAATTAATGTCTTGATGCTTATTTTATTTCTCATATGAACAAACATTTAGTTAATTGCTCAGTCGCTAGACATGAGACATTGTTTCCCATCTTTAATTTCCCTTCAACTCTCCCAGTGAAACATCTGTGGAATGATTCCTTAATATAATTAAACAGAATGAAGAAGCTACTCAGAAGGGCATACCTTCAAAACACACATAGTACTGCTCACAAGATAAATGTAGTTCATTATTCATACCGTGACATTGGCATGAGACTCTGTTCCAGCAGATCCCATATTAACAATGTTGACTATAGGAGACATAGTTGCATAAATCTGCAAGTAGCAAGTAGCATATGATATGTAAATTTAAAGGACAATACTTGGTAAAATACAAACAGTCCCTGTACTGCTTGAAGTGGATGTGACTTACTTTCAGGAAAGAAAGGGTAAAAACTCACCAGGAAACGTTTATCTGGTGAAAGAGATGTATCCGTAATCGTCCATCTCAAGCTTTCAGCAACAATATTTTGTGAAGTTTCCAACCCATTTCAGTATTATAAATTTTAATATGGCTTCCCTGTTTGAAAGTATATTTATACCAGATTAGACCACATTGTAGCTCCTAACTGAGCAAACAATCTTAAATTATTGAAGCAGAAATTCTTGTTCTGGGCAGGATTAAGCAAGTAAACTCTAATGAGGCAACAGTTTGTAAGCAGAAATCCAATTCAATTTGTGTTTAAAATTTAAATATCATAACTCCAATGACAGGGACAAAAAACAACAACAATACCTGAAATGCAGCAACAAAAAGGGAACCGTCTTTTGAAATTGTGACACGTAAGCCGGGTAGTCAATTGGTCAACAATAGAAGGACCTTTAACAGGTAAATATTTGTTTAGCATATGATAACGATCTGCTGAAGAAAACCTCCCTCGACCTGAATAATTCCCTTCTCGACCCGCTAACATCTTCACAGGCGAAACATTCAATTCCTCCTTCGGGGAAGAACCCGTTTCAATCTATCATGGGGTGTTGACTTCAGCTTTGTTAAGTGAGCAACTTCAGGATCCACATCATTCTGTGATGAAGACTGGTGGCTGTCATTATCATCCCCAACTTGTGAAGATTCACTATCCGAGTAATCCGGGTCAATTTCCAGTCTACTTAGAGCATAACCCATGTCACCTATAAGTGTAGTCCAACCCCTAAAGTACATTATGACATAAACACTTTGTAAATGATTGGAGTCTTATAATAGCATAAATCATCACACTATGCTCCTTCAAATCATCCCCAATTTCCAGCTTGCAAACCCTGCACACAAATGGATAAATGATCATTGACATATCATTACCAGTTCTTAAAAATCTATTGTCCCCTCCCCAAGATATTCACTCCAGATTCGAAAATTATATGGGTCACCGCAAATTGGTCAAAAACGCCTATATGGTTATTAATCTGTCATAAAATTCGAACCAGATATCAATTATCTTAAATTTCAATAATGCATTATGTAAGTCAGCTATTCTTAGCATCATATTGCTTAAGAATTTGATAGACCTGAAGTTTCGATCATCTAATCCACACACTACCAGATCCAACGATTAGTTATGCCATAGAGAAGCTTATACAATATCATAATAGATGGCCATTTCATGGCTTTTGATTAGTTTATCAGAACTAACAACAAGCTCGGGAGCCACAAATTCAACTAATTTCAAGGATGCATAACTAGAGTAAACTTAGTCGTAAACATCAAAAGTCAAACTCTCTTTCTAATTCTAATGAACTTGATAGACCCGAAGTTTCAATCATCTATTCCACACAAATCCGATTCAACAGTTAGTTATGCCAAATATAAGGTTAAAACACTATCATAACAGATTCACAGATGACCATTGTGTGTGTGCTGATTAGTTCATAAGAGCTAAAAACAAGCTCAGTAGCCACAAAATCAGTCAGTTTCAAGAATGCATAACCTAAGTTAACTTAGTCTTAAGCATCGTCAAACTCTCTTGTTCTAGATGCACTCCATAGACCTAAAGTTTCGATCATCTATTCCACACATAAGCCAATTCCCAATTAACTATTCCATCTAGATGCTTAAATATCATAACAGACAACCTTTTGTGTGTACTGATTAGTTTATTAGAACTAAAAAACAAGCTAAGAAGCCACAAAATCAACCGATTTCACGGATACATAACTAAGTCAACTTATTCCAAAACATTAAAAGTCAAACTCTCTTGTTCTACAATTTACATGCATTTCGTATACCTAAACTCTCGATCAATTATAGAAGCTTAAACAATATCACAATTCTCAACAGATTAATAACAGTCTCAATAGTAGAGTCACAGAATTAACGAATTCCAAACACTAAACGATCAAATAAAAATCAACAGACAGATTCATCAACGAAAACTTCCGCAACAAGTTACGTAACCGTTAACAAATCAAAACACGATCAAACAACTTTTGAAGCCTAATCAGTTAAATTAAACATCGAACATCTAAACGTGAGCTATTGAAGTTTCAATCATCTATATATATTCAACACATAAGCGATTGAACGATTAATCATGCCAAACAGAAGCTTAAACAATATCATTACAAAAAAAAAACAAACAAACAAACTCAATAGTCACAGAATCAACGAATTCCACAACTAAATACATTTCAAGTGCAACAAACAATCAAATAAAAATCAACAGACAGATTCATCAACGAAAACTTCCGTAACAAGTTACGTACCGTCAACAAATCAAAACACCGATCAAACAACTTTTGAAGCCTAATCAGTTAAATTTAACATCGAAACGTGAGCTATTGAAGTTTCAATCATCTATATATATTCAACACATAAGCGATTGAACGATTAATCATGCCAAACAGAAGCTTAAACAATATCATTACAAAAAAAAAACAAACAACAAACTCAATAGTCACAGAATCAACGAATTCCACACACTAAATACATTTCAAGTGCAACAAACAATCAAATAAAAATCAACAGACAGATTCATCAACGAAAACTTCCGTAACAAGTTACGTAACCGTCAACAAATCAAAACACCGATCAAACAACTTTTGAAGCCTAATCAGTTAAATTTAACATCGAAACGTGAGCTATTGAAGTTTCAATCATCGATATATATTCAACACATAAGCGATTGAACGATTAATCATGCCAAACAGAAGCTTAAACAATATCATTACAAAAAACAAACAAACAACAAACTCAATAGTCACAGAATCAACGAATTCCACACACTAAATACATTTCAAGTGCAACAAACAATCAAATAAAAATCAACAGACAGATTCATCAACGAAAACTTCCGTAACAAGTTACGTAACCGTCAACAAATCAAAACACCGATCAAACAACTTTTGAAGCCTAATCAGTTACATTAAACATCGAAACATGAGCTATTGAAGTCTCAATCATCTATATATATTCAACCCATAAGCGATTGAACGATTAATCATGCTAAACAGAAGCTTTAAACAATATCATTACGAAAAAAACAAACTCAGTAGTCATATAATCAACGAAGTTCAAACACTAAATACATTTCAAGTGCAACAAACAATCAAATAATAATCAATAGACGGATTCATCAACGAAAACTTCCGCAACAAGTTACGTGGCCGTCAACAAACCAAACAACTTTTGAAGCCTAAATCAGTTAAATTAAACATCGAACATCGAAACGTGAGCTATTGAAGTCTCAATCATCTATATGTATTCCACACATAAAAATCAACAGACGGATTCATCAATCAAAACTTCGGCAACAAGTTACGTAACCGTCAACGTTCAACAACATCTAAACTCGATTGAACAACTTTTGAAACGTAATTAGTTGAATAACTTGAATTTAACAATAAACATTTGAGAGTTTAGGTATTGAATTACCTGGTGAATGCAGATGAAGATGATTTGGTGTTGATTTGATTGAATTTTATAATCGTTGGACTTTGAAGGTAGTTAGAAAAAAGCTTGCCATAATATGTTGAATGCTATTTTGTAGTCTAGTCTATAATATATCCATTCTAGACACATATAAAATATTTTATTTTATAATATATAGTTTTTTAACTTTTTTAAGGGTGTGATCAGCGTTAAAATCCTGGATTAGAAAGCCATCTCTGCCCATGATTGAATCCTTCCTCACACGGGTTTCTCCTTTCAAACTTAATGGTTGTTTTTTCGGTGAAAGACGGAATCGAACATGAGACCCCCAGACAGAAACTACACAAATATAGGTAAACCTTCTCAACTCCGTTACAACCAGTAAACTAAAACATGATTGGCGTATAACGATTTAAAATGCAAATACACTATTATTTTATTATATTGTATAGGGTTTTCTTGAATCAAGGTACTTATAAAATCAACAAGTGTAAAACCACGTTTCAGTATATTATTTTTTTAATTTGGTTCTTAGTACTTGGATCATGGTTATGAATACTGAATACTGCTTACCTCTAAATATATATAAGGAAAGTATATTTTTCATTGATAATTTGATATAGATCATTTGTAGTCACTTGTGTCATATCAGTTTTAAATATATTTTTTTATTTATTCTTTTTAAATTATAAAAATAACCCAACAATACATTTGACTTTGACGTTGTACAATATGCAATTATCCTGAAATATATCCTGAAATATATTTTTATTTTTTAACAAGAGTTAGGGTTTGAACTTTTAACCATTTAAAATCAGGAGGCGAGTTTTTTTTTCGAATCGGTGACATGGTGGACTTGGGCAGCCCATTAGGCAGGCATTTATCAGTGTTAACACATTGACAGTTCATGTGGTATTTAGTTGATCGTTAAAAAAATCATACATTTCTTCTTTGCTTGGCACATGTATTGAGGAAAAGATAGCATGAATAATAAGAAAGGGATGCCTAAAGCCGAAAACTATAATTTATCAGATTAATCCTTATTTTAAAGTTTTTCGTGTGTAACAATTAGTCTATATGCAAATGTAAAAATATTTTGAAAGGGTAGATGTTGGTAGCTGTGTTAAAAGGACTTCTTGTCAAGTTAGAGTATCATAGTAGGTGACTATACTCTATAGTATATATGGTTTTCTTTCTACTAATGTAACACTTTAATCATTTTCATTTGTTAAAGCAAATAGTATATAAATCTTGCAAACCGCAACGTAAAAGTTGGTTGAATTCAATATTTGATGTATAGTTAAATTTAACAAGTAGAATAATTGACTTACACGTACCGATACGACATTTATGAAACCCATTTGTTAGCATATGGAATTGGGGTCTTCATTATAAACAGTAATTAAAAATATGATTTATAATATATGTGTGTGTGTATGTTTTTAAATGAATTAATATTGGAAATAATATGCAAATAAAAATTTATTAAAGATACAACGTGAGCATTAAAGGCGCATCTAGTGTAGTGGTATCATAGTACCCTCCCACGGTACTGACCGGGGTTCGATTCCCGGATGCGCATTTATATAATTTTATTTTTTAGAAATCAATACACTTTAGTTAATGACGCTGATTCAATGTAAGCAATGATTTCATCCTTGTTGCTTAATTAAATATTTGGTCAACTATAAAAGAAGTTCCAAGAATTTTACAAGACGTGTAATTTTGTTTGTAAAAGATTTGCCCGTTTGACTTATGAACCCGGGAATCATTGGTTTCAAATACCTTTGACTAACAAGTTGTTCACACTTCAAAGTAGAGTTCATTGGGTTTAGTTTTCGGTTATTGGGTTTCTCGGGTTGGGTTCTTTGGGTTTTTAGTTGTGAAAATTTTACCCAATAACCAACCCAATCTAGTTAAAACGGTTATGGGTTATTGGGTTTGGGTATATCTGTCAGGTTAAATGGTTATCAGTTAAATGATATACTAATGATATCATATTCAAGTTGTAACTTTTTTTTTTTATGTTTTGGTAGCAAACTAAGTCTATTCTTTTAACTTAAAAAAGTATAACTATTGGAAGTGCAGAATGGTAAGTTACAAAGTGTATAAATAGTAAACATGTTGATTACTCACACAAAATTGAAGAATACAAATACATCTTATCTGTTAGAACTTGTATTGAAGCGAGGATTGTAAAAAATTTCATTAGCATGTTAAATATAAATCAGCCAATTATAAAATGTCAATGTAAAAAAGTAAGCTCTAGCTTAAAATACCACGAACAATGTGTATGGGAAAACACTAAATTAGAAGTGGTGAATTTTTACAAATTGAGGTAAAAAATGTGAGCAATAAGAAGACCAGCAATGATTATATTGATTTGTTATCCACGTTACTTTTTTGCGTATCTATCTTATTTGATATTTCTGTGTATCTGCGTTATCTTTATATATATCATTCTATTTCTTGAAAAATTTAGTCAACCTTGTATGGTTTTTAGATGTTAGTGGTGGTGTGCAACCCTCCTGCAACAAGGCTTGAACATACGAAAACTAATAACCGAAAAAACCAAAACCGAATTAATCGATTGGTTACGGTTAAGATATGGCTAAAACCGAACCATTCGGTTACGGTTTTGGTTTTCTCTTATTCCGTAACCGAAATACCGAAACTGAACCGATAGTTATATACTTAAGTATTTCATATATGTAAATGTATTTGGAATATATTTAATGTATTTCCGGTATATTTCATGTACCTTTCATGGTATATCTACGTATTTGAAACATATTTTTTTATGTAATTCATGTATTTTTTTCAAGTGTATCCATATATTTGAAGCATATTCTTATTTATTCCATAGGTATTTCATGTATTTTTCTTGTGTTTTCATATACTTGTATTCTTAAAAACGGTTCAAAACACTTTACTAACTATTTTAAGTTTATTAATTTTGCACAAGTTTTATGTTTGGTAATTAACCGAACATAACTGAAACCGAACAACAACCGACATATTAACTGACGTAACCGATCGATTTCGGTTATGTTTTTTCCTAAAACTGAACTTCGGTTACCGGTTTTGATTATATGTAAAAAACCGAACCAGACCAACATTTGCTCACCCCTACCTGCAACTCCATGAAAAATGTGGATTTAGTGGCTTTGGTTCTAGTTAGTTTGTTTTAGTCAATTAAGTCATGTAGTACTGAAATTTGCTTAGTATTGGCTACTGGGTTGTTTTAGTACATTATGAGAGCATTCATAATCCGTCCATTAAATATTTATGAGTGTATACCCCATATTTTAAAAAGTGATTTTTTGAGGGGTTATGAGTGAAAGGAAGAGAAAATCTTACTGTTTATTTGTATATTTGGGGAGGACATTGTTCCCCTATTTATTTTTTTAATGTTTTTTAAAGTGGTTATGAGTGGATGAGAAAAAAAAGGTAATGATAAAAGTATAAAAAAATATTATTTAATCGAAAAAGAGAGAAAATAGTAATTTTTAGTGTAATTTGATGGATGAAAATGAGCGATGAGACGTGAATGCTCTGAGTCTATGTAGCAGTGTTGTAAAAGGCGGCCTAGGCG
>JAUTDX010006616.1:0-28140 GCA_030844895.1 Ambrosia x helenae | reverse complement strand
CTTTTGAAAGACCAAAATCTGCTATCTTAGCATCCAAATTTTCACCAAGAAGGATGTTGGCTGATTTTACGTCTCTATGAATTATAGCCGGTCTGCAACCATGGTGAAATATTCCAATCCTGTAATCAAAAACATTCGTTTCGCTACATCATTTTCTTGTTACTATTATCAAAAGTCTCAGTTTAGGATAAAGGTGAACAAGTATGCACCTTGTGCAGCATCTATTGCAATTTTGAGTCTCATTTCCCAGCTCAATGGGTGGATATTTCTATCTGAAAAAAAAAATATCATTGTTAGTCATGAATGAGTAGATATGGGTCATGTTTTATCCAAACGGGGTCATATAAAAACTTTTAGCTTGAACGGAAAGGTCCAGACGGTTTAAATAGGCAGGAAAGTCGCCTAAACTTATTTTAGATGCAAAAACCTCCTATGTCGTATAATTCAAATACATTGATCATTATTGGAGCAATATACTTTTTTGTAGTTATGTTAAATAAATGATGTAGAAAATGAGGACAGTTAGTGTTTATGGGTCAACTAGTCTGGCATGGCACCTATTGTTTGCACTCGCCACTCGATGGTTAATTGTCTGAACCCGAACTCATTTAACACTTTACGCAACCCACATGACTCACCCACTTTACAAAACTCTACCGTTAACTATCCAAATGAAATGCTATACATACCTGATATATAACTTTTGAGGTTTCCGTTAGCCATGTACTCGTACACAAGCGCCATTCTGTTATTATCATGAGAATATCCCACAAAAGAGCCAAATTTCTGTGATGAACCCTCATCAGAGCTCAGCCTGCAGTCAAGACCATAGATATTATTATATTAATAGACTTACCTCAAACCACAATTTTTTAAAAATTTAAAAAATTGTAAAAATATAATTTCCAACAAAGATTTTTCGAGTTATACTATTAGTGTTACTCATTTTGGAATTCATTATATCCTTGAGATGACGATGCAGAGAGTAACTTGACCGCAACTTGTTTGCCATTTTTCAAAGTCCCAGTAAACAGTTCCAAATCCTCCTTTCCAATTGGTGTTTGGAAATTATTAGTCATGTTTGCCACCTCAGCATATGTAAACTGCTTGTTATTGGATTCTATAGTTCTTCCTTCTCATTTGGGCTTTCTTTCGCTATATCCATAAACAACGTTCACTATACTCGCAACGACTTAATGGGCAAATATGTAGTTCACATGTGGCAGCTTTTTCGGTTTTAAAGGTTTATTCCACAACATGTAACGGGCATTCATGTTTTTGCATCGTATGTAATGAAGTAGACTTTTACCATTTGACGTGATTGACCTATTATAGCCTGGTAAACATGTTGCCACGCCAACTTTCTTAACCGTTATAGCAGGTCAAAACAGGTGCTTTGACGCTTTGTTACCTTTAAAAGTTGTTTCATCAAATGGTATAAAGTAGTTCGTTACGCACAATAACAAAACTACGAAGGCTTGTAACATTTTTGCACTATAAATTCCAATTTTAATGGTATACAGGGAGTGACTAGAAGAGAAGAAGAAGAAGAAAAGAAAGAGAACATTACAGGCTTTTTGTTTCCTTTTAATTCTCCAAAAGATGATCAATAGAAGTAAGACCAAAAAACGACAGCAGTGAAGCTATTATTGGAACTAAATCTTCTTCTTCTTATTTTTGCATGATCCCGAGTCACAAAGGTTTTGGCTATCCACACTGTCACAAGTTAAGTGAAATAAAGTTAACATAATAAATTTCGTATATGCCTATAACTAATAAACTGTATCAGCAACAGACATGTTGGACGAGTATAAGTTTTCTCGTTTCCTCATAATGTGTGCTGCAGAGTTTTGTGGACGGTAATTCTGGAAACGAAGGGGATAATATAAAATCCATCTATATATTTATTATAGGAAATTGATAACATTATTATTTCTAAAGCAGGCCATAGTTGTTAGTTTTGATAAAATATTTTCTTATCAAGATTATAGCAATAATTCTGTTTGTGCATATGACAAAATATTAAAAGAACAAACCTTAGTTTGAGTAATCCAGTTCTTGATCTCTCCATTAGAGACTTTGGTATATTGCCAGATAATTGATTTCCCCTTAAATCCCTGAGATTAAAAAAAAAAAAAAAAACCTTACATAAATTCAGGTTTCATTTACTATTATTCCCAGTGGGTCCCGTCTGTATATCCTCGTAAATTTACTAATGTGGACCCACAATCAAGTTTTTGACTGTCGTTTAGGTAGCAATTTTGACTCATTTACTTACGAATGAGTCGGTTTTTGGTTATCTTTTTCTCAGAAGGGTCAAACAGGTCTGACCCGCCCAGCCCATTTTTTCACTATTGGATATTATAAGCTAGATATATTTATATGTATTAGTATGTAAGTAATGTATGTGTATGTAGATTAATAATAGATCATAGGTGTATGTATAGTTGTTAGACTCAATGCTCTATGCTGCAAATGGGTCGATATGGGTCAGAACAAAAGGCTGCAACATCATCTACTATAACCAGGATCAGAAGTGACAAAAGACAGCAGCAAACGACCAAAGACAAAGGATATTATACAAGGCTGTAACTGATGAAAAGACCTTTATACCCTGGCAGTTAATATTGTTATATTTGGCTCCAAAACATCAACCGGTGGCAGTTACTAAAAGATAGTAACCAACATAACCATCTGATGATAACTGTCAAAGAGAACATGTCGTTTCATATTGTATATATAGGTCTTGTATGTTTCATTTGTTCTTTACCAAGATTGTATCCAAAACAATCCACATAAACCTTTGTAACTATTTCTGTACAAACATTTATGATTATATTCGATTACCATTGTTAGTTATCAAATCATTGTTGTGTTTGTTGTTTAATCTATCTGCTGCAATATCGATCCTAAGTCCAACATTCACCTCCACCAAAAATACATACATTGAATTAAACTGCAAATGGAGTATCTGCACCAAATGCAAATATTTGAAACTTACAATAACTTCAAGAGTGAAAGCTTATCCAGAAAATCAGGTATTGGCCCAGTTAGACTATTATTAGATAGATCCCTGATAACACAACACAAAACTATCACTACATATCACAAAATACTTGGAAGTATAATTGCAATTAATCATGACATATATGAATATAGTTCTAAACACTTACAATGTTTCAAGTGATGAAAGATTAGCTATGGAAGCAGCAATCTGCCCGGTTAAACCACTTGCGGAAAGATTTCTGGTATCGGTTTCAAAAGGGTATTAAATAGTTTATCTTATCTTAAAAACATGGTTAATATTCTGTCACATAAGATGAAATAACTTACAGGAATACGATCCGAGGGGGGTTTGAATCGGTGTAGTTGCATAATATACCGTCCCATGAGTAGTTCTTCGGGCCGCAAGGATCTCCTACCCAATTTCTGTTTATTTTATATGTTGTTCTAATGTTCTGTACTGCATCAACTGTTTTAGTAGCACAACCAAAGTCCATACACAAGATTAGCAAAATGCATAATAAAAAGGCGTGTGTTTAATACTGTAATGACAGTTTCAAATATGATGGCGAACGAATAACATACCGTCTCTACTAAATGTCGCTAGTTCGCTGGATTCTTGAACCCTGTAAATCTCAATAGCATTTAAAATGGGCGAACACTTGCGCTACGACTTCTTTTAATAGAAATCTTATGCTCATTTCCCACCAACGGTCGCAAATTATAAAATGTAGATGCGTAGTAAGCTCGAGGTCTCACATTTCCAAAAAGCTGAATTTCGTTCCAAGAAACGTTAAACTCTCTTGTTTGATTCCTATCCAAGACAATTAAATCTGCAAAGTATAAGTAAATGTAAAACTGGGCTTTCGGGTCAGAAACATTCCAACTAAACTCCAAAGATTCGGTTCCATTTTTTGGTGTGGAGCCCGTTTGCATAACTTCATTTGGAGCGCGATAACCATCTCCACTTGTATCTATATCTCTAGATGTATGTAGCGAATCCCATGATGGAGAATTGTAAGGAGACCAAATTCTATCATAAGCATCACTTGTATATCGACCTGACCCGTTAGTATATCCAATATCCAATCTTTGAAACAAAACCAACGGGACGAAATTCTCAGGGTCAGTTTTGTAAATTGACCCATCGAGAGGCCTTAACTCTAACCCGGATATGAAAGGAATACCAAGTCCTACATTCACAAGACAGACACTAAAAGTATCTTCTAAAGCGACGCTAATGATCTCTGTAGTAACAACGTCCGAAAAGTTTTTGAATTTAACGGATAACCAAAAATTTACACCAAGATAAAGATCAAATTCGGGTAATTTGTTTTGACCATCATAATTACCATACATAAAAGTAGCGCGAATAAGATTTAAACTCGATTTTACCACCATTGGGCCGTAAAGTATAACAGTTTTTTATCCCCTTGAGGAAAGGTTCTAAGATCAGAAAGTGGTTGAGGAAGATATAAGTTGTTTGGATATGCATATTCTGATGAAATGTTTCTATTGATTCCAGTGTTCACAAACGATCCGTCCGACGTGTAACTTATACCCGTATCAAGATCCACATAGTTAAAATTTTCCTGTGACCCGCAATCTATGCTTATATAACCTATCAAGTAACCGAATACAACGAAATAAATTAAAAAAAAAAAACAAGAACTCATAACATAAGTTGGATAATGCTTAATGCTAACCTGTTTGAATCTGTGCATGAACATGAATGAACCCTGCAGTAACACAGAACAGGAACAGATGAAAGAATACTACTACCATTTGTGCTCTTTGTTTGACAGATTATTATCTTTAACTTTGTACATTGAATGTATGTATGTACCAAAGAAAGACATGTAAAGTGGTTACTAAGTTAATTATTATATCCAACAAGGGAACATTAAGTCAAATAAAGATACCTAAAGACAATAAACATGGTCTGATTATGCATAAACAGTGGTCAAAGTAAGTTCTGTTATGCATTATTATTTAAACATTGTAGTTGTTCACATTATTATTTACACACACTTATGTGAGTGTTATATATATATATATTCACAAGTTGCAAAAAAAAAAAAAAAAAAATGATTACTACTTTAGCTTCTTTCATCATTTACATTTGAATAAACGTGTGCATCTTGTGTATTATATTATTATTAATGTTTTGGTAATTATTATGTATGTGTGAGTTAGGTGCAGAAAATTCAACCCAAAGAAGTTTGATCACCACCAACTTGTTCAAATTAAATTAAAATTATTTAAATACGAAAGAAAGCATGAATTGGTTAGTATCGTGTGCAAGGAAAAGTCAAACCCAAAATATAATCTTTATTGACAAAATATCTAAAAAATGTAAGAACTAATAAAACAAAAAACAAAAAAAGTTCCATTGCCGGGAATCGAACCCGGGTCTCCTGGGTGAAAGCCAGATATCCTAACCGCTGGACGACAATGGAATTCTTGTGTGTAGATCAAGAACTTAAGTTAATAAAGTTTCTACACTAAACCAACTGCCAGACACATAACATACAACTGGATTAGTTAGTGCGTTGGTGGTATAATTGGTTTCCTTTTAGTACACTAAAAGTTTGTTTTTTGTATGAATGTATCAACCATAAAATTGTATAAGACATTGTCTTTTATGTTCTTCTCAAAATTATTAGGAAATTGACCATCTTAAACAGGTACAAAACAAATATCCTTATTAACCAATGAGATCAAGTAAAACGCGGTTTACGATTGACAAACGGATTTTAAGGGTAAAGAGTGGTAATTACCAAACAACATTTTGTAGATCTCTCTTTTGCATCTGTTTAATAAAAAAAACCTTAAACTCGTCTATTTGTAAATAAAACAAATAGAATATTAAACCTTTTTGTTTCATATCTTTTGTACAAATATTCAAATCGAGAACTCAATAACGAAAAGTAAAACAAGAGACTAGCAAGTTAGCTTAACTAGAACTCTCACTATACAAATAGTTATAAAAGTTGATCGCTTAGTTATGATAAATTAGTGATAATCCCTTATAATTGTAGTAAAAAAAGTTGTGGGGATCTCTACTATATAAGGAAAAACGTTACACTAAAATGTACACATTTTAAGTATAATTGTAAATCGGTGACATGTACTCTTTAGAGAGAAACAAATCAAAAACAACCATTGAGGGAAGGACAAAGATGTACATAGAGTTGATTAAAAGTTGAATTTAACAAGATCCACAAGAACATATATCATTACGTTTTTATGAGATCTTTTATCTTTATATCTATTGTTCACTTGTAATATAAAACTGATAATAAAACTTAAACAAAATCAAAACAACCTATTAAAAAAAAAGGTATAAAAAAGTATTATTAATTAAAAAGAAAAGTGAAAACATAGTAATTTTAGTGTAACTTGATGTATGGAAGGGATGCAAATGCTCTAAGTAGATATAAATCCAACTTATGCGAAGTTTTGAATTTTTGTGTTGAGTATCAGTTCTAATCAAACTTTGAGCCCACCGAAAATAAAACCGTTCTGAATCAATCCATATCAGTTTAAGTGCCCTAAAATCGGTTTTTAACCCGAATCGGTTTGATACCAAACTAAAACAATTGGGTAGTTTATAAACCGAACACAATTGGAGAAGCCCATAATAACCAAACCCAATACTAAAAACCTTAGCTAAGGCCCATACATACAGCCTGTTACCTAACGCCGACTATATACACATACAATTCTTTTCCCCCAAATCCCAACCCTAGACTTCCAGTTATCAACCGATCCAGTCGCCTTACCTTACAGCCATTCAAGCGTCAAATTAAACATGGGTAAGCTCCAATTTCTTCACATTTTTATAATCTTTGCTAAAGTTTGAATCTTGAATTATTATTATTATTATTATTATTATTATTATTATTATTATTATTATTATTATTATTATTATTATTATTATTTGATATGATAATTGCAGGAAAGGTTCACGGATCATTGGCTCGTGCTGGTAAGGTGAGAGGCCAAAACACCGAAGGTGGCTAAGCAAGATAAGAAGAAGCAGCCACGTGGCCGGGCCCACAAGCGTATTCAATACAACCGTCGTTTCGTCACCGCTGGTCAGTTTATGTTTCTGCGTATTTTAGCACTCACCGCTTATCCTATTACATTTTTAATTGTTTGTTTATGGTTACTTATGAAAGAAGTAGATAAGCAATCTCAAACAACCTTAAAACAGTGATTAGACTTTATATCAGATAATTACTTTACTGTTCTTATTAGGGACAAGTTCATTTAGGAAGCAATAATATGTTGAGAATTGCGGTAATCGTGAAATGGGATTGTAGGTAGTGCTTCGAGTTTGATATGTTAGATGGTTACATTTTCGTTATACAGTTGTGGTAGTTTTCTGAAATGAATGCTCTTAAACTGATATTATGTTGAGAACTTTTAGAATCAAAGGGTGTACTTATACACTTGCGCCTCTAAACCGCTCTATCTAATATGCATAGTTATGAAAAGCGCTAGTTGAACTCAAGGCGCATAGGCCTCGCCTGGGGCCTAGGCGAAAAAAAAAAAGTGAGGGCCTGAGATAAAAAAGCGAACAAAGAAAAAAAGTAAAAGTATACTATGTATTAGAAAATTAATAAGATCTTCAAATAAAATATGCAAAATCTTTTATATAACATTTAATATCATCTAATTAGTATCAAAACTTTTAAAATATTAGTGTACTAATGTATAAAAGTAGTTTTCCTTAGATAAAAGTTAAAATCTGGCTAGAATATAGCCATAATTTAAAATTTTGGCTAGAAGCTCTCTGGAATTTAAGAAGCTTCGCCTAAACCATCACCTGAAGAATTAAAGCGCAATTGCCTCGCCTCGCCTAAAAAATGGGCCTAGGCGCAAGAGGCGATGACTTTTAACAACTATTAGTATAAGTGTTTATACTTAGGCCCCAATACCGCTCTATGTAATATGTATTACCCATGAAGCAATGTGTGCAAGTATTTTATGCGGTTCTTGATGTAGTATATAATGTATATTATGCGTATAAGTATATCAACGATCAATGTTCGCTCTTAACAGTTTTTCCAATTCTGATCAATGATCATCTTGACTATTTATAATCAGAAATTAAGATCTATGATTACTCTGAAATTGCATCAACCAGTATAGTAACCTGTCTAAACAACGATCTTACAACTATTCTTTTCTAAAAGGCTGATTGTTTGTTGTGACGGAGATTTTCAATTATTTAGTTCAATCCGAAAACAAATCTGTTTACAAACTTGGATGCAATTGTTATACTCCGTATTTAAATTCTACAGATTTTGTACCACTTTTACTAGATAAACTGGACTTCTATTTATACAAAGGGTCTTACTTCTATTATGTGAATATGATGTTGTGGCTAGAAGATGAATACTATGCGATTGTACGAATCTTTGGTTGGGTTTTCACATACATTTTGTTTGTTTTGCAGTTGTTGGTTTTGGTAAGAAGAGGGGGCCAAATTCATCTGAGAAGTAAGCTGGTTGGTGCAGAGCAAGCAGCATAGTCTTGTAGCTTTATTTTGATGGAAATTTTAGACCTTTATTATGTTTGACTATACAATGCTTATTATCTGGTTATGAATTTGAATGGATTTGTTTTCTTTTTCTTTTGTGGTGAATTTTGCTTTCCGCCTTTGGCAATTGGCATAGTATGGCAATTTACATGTTTTTTTTCTGACAATAACATTATAAGCTATCATTCTATGGGAGGGATGTAAACAAGCCAAACCGAGTTCCAAGCTCGGCTTTTTTGGTTTTTAAAAGCTTGAGCTTGGTTTGTTATGAGCTATTTTTATGTTATTATTTATTGATTAATTTGTTTACATACATAAACAAACATAATTTTTGAAGTTTTATTTTATTTTCTGCAAAGTTTTGTTCTGTTAGGGTGCTCGGTGTCCATACTTAATTCACCAAAAAACAATTTTTAGTAATTACTAAAAGAGAATGAGGTGGTATGTCTCATATTGTGTGCGCTAATAAGGCAATTTGTGATACTGGGTATGGTTGTTGTATTTGCAAAATATGTACAAGGCAAACAAAAAGACGTTTATACATGCACGCGTATGAAATTTAGTTACTCATAATTAACCAGTTAACATTTTATAATCTATTGTCAAAATTATAAGACATTTAGATGACATGCGGGTAAAAACACTTATATCCGAGGACATTTTAGAGGATACACAAGTGATAAAAGAAGATAAACGATTTACTTTATCAATTATTATGAGCATAAGAATTATTACAATTACTTGGAATATAAATATGAAGTTTAGGGGTCTAAGTTGAATAAAATATAGTATGAGGACCTATAGTGCAAATATATACAAACATCAATACATCATGTTATGTACGTGTGCTCAAAGATGCATGCAGGATATGAATTGATCGTGAAGGATGAATAGGCTGGCGAGGTGGAAGAATGTTCAATCTAACGACAACGTAGACGACAATGCAGACGATAACTTATTCCTTCCTACGAGCTCCGGTTTCCAACCGATTGACACTGCTGGTGTGTCTCTCTCTCTCTCTCTTTGGTTTCCCTAATTTGATAATTAGGTTTTATGATTGCATAAAATGATTTCAATATTAATGTTTTGGAATGACTACTGATTGATTGGTATACGTTAAACACGCTACAGAGCAGGAGGAGCTGGTTAGATCACTTGTAAGATCTCAAGCCCAACAATCTCGATTTTGGAGGGTAATTTACAAACACTCATGAGGGTTTTTTTTTAATCAAATTTGCTTTAAGGTCAACTTGTTATTTGAATTTGAACAATTTTAATTCAAATTTTAAATCTATTTTTGTCAGATCCAAATGCATGCCTTGGAATGATCACTTTTAGTAAAAGAATTCGAAATGTATTGATTGACTTTGCTTTAATGCCACTTTGAAGTATCTTATCTGTGTTGATATTTTGAAATTTTTTACCAAGATTTTGTATTTTAATATGTTTATGTGGTTTTATGCTGTTATTGCAGCGTGTGTTTGCGGGATTGCTTTGTTGCTTCGTCGCATTTCTTATATTCTCCATTCATCGACAAACAACAATGCCATGGGAACTGGTACGCTACATGATGAGACATCTATAACGTATAAATATGTGTTTGTCTGTTTGTTTTAGCCATTTCATCAAGCTAATAAATTATTATACCCAACCAGTACCCTGCTAACCAGTGGGACCATGTACACTGCAACTTACATTGGGTACGTGGCCTTCAAGGTGTTAAGCCAGGAACTAGTGAACGCTAGATACGAACCTAAGACCTCTACTAGAGGGGAACCAGGCGCTTACCACTGCTCCACCCCTTGAAGGCCAGGAAACTGTATTTTGAAACAATAGGAAAACTGTAATATCCATGCGTCCCTTGACTGATTACCATTTCTTTCTTTATTATTTGATTGTGCAACGATAATGTTTTCTTGTGACAGCGTTACCATGCCTACTTCATGGGAGAGGTTGAATCATGGATTGTGATTGCTGCAGGTTAGATTTTTAATTTGAAAACACATGTTGCAGTATTTTTTGTGCTCTGCATAGTCAATATTGTATATTCTGGACCTTCTTACTTGAACTGCAGCATATAAATATGATCAAATGAAACGTCTTCTTCTATTCAATATTTTGTTCCTTAGCTTTGATATCCACGGTAACTATTTTTTGTCATTTATCAACAGGTTATGTTGCATGTCATATTCTGAGAAATGTTTATGGACGTTTCTTAGGAACATGTATACTATATTGAACAAACATCTTTAGTAGACACGTCTAAACATATCCGTGATTTTTTATGGTGGTTTTAGTGTCATCAACTATTTTACGTAATTGGATTTGCAAAATAAGACCAGGTGGATTTTAGTTAAGGTATATAGTAGAAGTTAAGAGCTTTTCGTACATCTAACCGATCTGTTAGGTAGTTATAATTGCAACTAATGTAATCATATCCCCTCAAAATACAATATTTCATTTCAATAAGTCTCCAACTTGGAATGACCAATTTGCCTGTTATCATCATATACAAACAGATTGATAGATGTTTCTGCATGATTGATTTCTTTTCTTTTGTTGGAGGCCTATTTAGAGATTTAACACTCTTTGACAGATTGGGCTGCTGTTTTAGTGTGTTCCATGGCCATTGCTGGATTGCTTCATAGCTCACAGTCTCGTAGACGATTTCTTTGGTTCTCTTTCTTCTCTGGTGTTTTGTTAGCGGTTTTCTGGTTATATAATATGCTCAGGTATGAATGTTCTACACCTTCTTTACTCATTATGTTTATAATATCAAGACTTGCAAAAACACTTTACTAGAGGCCGGAAAATGGGTGGGATCAAAACAGGTATTGTAGTCCAAAGGGGTCTGGTTGAGTCAACTCGTGCATCTTTTCAATCTTTTAATACAATCGAATTTTATTCGACTCAAAAGACAACAATTAAGACAATATACAAAAGCTATTGAATACAATTATAGACTAGTTCTTTTGGACTGATTTAGATGTTTAATGCATACTGGACCAAATTCGTGATACTTTTGAGTTTTGACACATTCAACACTTGGAGCCTTGGACACATTTGACTCGTTTGAGAGGAAAGACAACCCAAATCGACCCATTTACTAATAAATGGGTCAAGATCATCACCACTACACTACACGCTTAATGTCTTTAATAGATTTAAATCTCATATTAATAGCTCTCTTGTCTTGTAGGTTGCCCAAGTTTCGGTGGGATGTTATCTGGCTTCCTTTTGGTCCCTTGAGGTACTATTTTTCTTTTCTTTTCTCTTCTCTTCTCTTCTCATTTTAGGTTAACTACACCAACAATGCAGCATACTATTTGTCATGTATGTAAGAAAACAAAATGTTTTTTTTTTCTCTCATATGTAACATACATTTGTTGTTTACACATGTATAACTAACCTTGTATATAAAGGCAAAATGATGACAAGACACCATTTTGAGATAACATGTTTGTATGTCATTTATTGTCACATCATCAGTTTACATTTTTTTAACACACTTTATCATTTACTTCTGTAAAATGTTACTATGTTATAGTGTCGTTTGTTGGTGGTCGGTTTTGGGGTTTGTCTTGTTTTGTTCCTGATGTTTTGCCGTTCAAAAAAAATAAAAAATCGTCCAATAGAACTTTTTAGACTGTTATTCTGAAAACTAAAACATCATATTTTTTTTCTTTTGCAGTGCAGCCGCGCTGTGTCTTTATGTAGATACTCTATTTAATGAATCATCTGAGGAGGTTAAAAAACTTCAAAGTTACATGTACGCTTATAAGGCCCGATGACCTGTAATTATGATTTGCAAATGGTATGATTCACAATTTGCACGATTGCTAGGCACTCGGACTATATTTGTACAGTTTCATCCAAAGGTTGTACATTAGATTAGCAGGAATAAAACTTTGATTGTTTCATTTAAGCCACTTTGATATGAAAAACTATGAAACAGTTTCATCCGAAGGTTGTACGATCGCTAGGCAATCGGACTAATGAAACAATAACTTCTTACAACTATGTGTTATTAAAACTTTTTATTTGAACACTACTAAAACTTGGTTAATATTCTTTCTTTATATCTTTTCTAACGCGTATATTGTTTGCGTATATTGTTTGAAACCATTTTTTACAAATTTTTGGCTATAGCGACATGTTTCACTTCAGTAAGAAGTTACTTTAACAAGTAATGTGGCCTTGGCTTAAAAAAGACAAGTTTGTCTATCGAATAAATATGAAAACCTGGTACTTAACAGTATCATATACAAAGTAAACATGATTTTACAACAAGTAAATTTGATCAAAAATCATTTTGAAACGTAATACGACCTGACTATGACCATAAACCCCAATCTATAGAAAAAAATATATAGCGATACGCTAAGAGTACTATAATCGTCTTTCCAAAGATGGCAAATTGGTGTCAAAATCGTCCATCCCATGAAACATACCAAAAGATAAAAAAAAAAAAAAAAACTCGAAGCAAAATGTAAACACTACAATTTTGATAATAAAAAGTACCAAATATCAAAATCCAAACTTGCAGAACTCAAGAAAAAAGACAGATTTTACCAAATCAATCTTCATCATCAATGACTTTGGTGCCAAGGCCCTTCAATCCTTCGGTTGGGATTTCAGCAACGGTGACAAGTGAGTAAAGTTCTTCGGTTGCATCTTCATCATCGTTTCTCTTGCGGGCAATTCGAACTCTGACTCTTCTTGGGACACTTCTGATTCCGCGGCTCCAAACGTATTTGTTTAGTTTGACATCCACTCTCACGTCAGTGGTTCCCATGGCCTTTTGTGCAAACTTCTTGATCTCTTTGATGGCTTTTGGCGCCTTCTTCTTGAAGGTGCTGTTGAAGAAAAAAACAACAAAAAAACATTGTAGATCTGTAAAGGCAATTGATATACAATTTATCTCTAATGGGTCAATTGAAAAGTAGCCAAAAATGCAAATGTGAGCATAAACCAAAGCAGCCATATTAACCCGTTGCCCAGCTAACCCGGACCGACCCCTCCATCTGTCAACATATAGGTACACTAGCAAGCTTGCAAGTCAGAGCAAGCACTAAAGCAATTAAAAAATAATTCTAAAAATATTACAATACCACTGTCCAATCACACCTTCTAATTGAAGTTGTAAAAAGTAGCAAAAGATTCACAAACTGATAATGAAATAAGTCAACCATAATATAAAAGGAAACTATACCAGTTCAGAGATAATAATAATAATAATCTCCTAAAGTAACATCAATAGTGCATTAGCAATAACCAGTAAACATATTAAAACCTTACAAACTCTATTTACCTAATCCACACATCAATCACACATACAACAAAACCACAACTGCAATAACATGTTTTGGACGCAATCAAATAGCTATAAACGTACCATCCATGAAGACGCTTGTGAAGATTAATGGTGTACTCTCTAGTCACCACCTCTTCCTTCCTTCCTTTTGTCTTCTCCACCATTATTTTACCTCTTTCAACTACACCTTACCTACCCAAAAAAAAAACAAATTAAACATTCAATTTAACACATCAGTCGATCAATTGAGGCGTGAAAGAAAGAGAGAGATTAACCTAGGGTTTGAAATATGCAGGAAGACGAAGAGGGAGGCGCAAAAAGTAAAGAGTAAGGTAGATGAAGGCTATATAATAACCCTAATTGGTCATGTGTTTGGGTTACGTGGTCTTTTATGTTTTTGTGGGCCGTTACCCAATAGAGTCCAACCCAATGGATTTGTTATGTTTTTTTTTTCTAAAATAATAAAATGTGTAACTTCAGAAAATAAATTTCATATTGTTGGGTTTAATTTTTTTTGGAAGGCGAAGATCTCAATCATTTGGAGGTGACAGAGAACTTAACACATGTTCTTGCAGGTCCTGCCTCTACTCACACACCCAAACTATGTTGTCTGAACCGGTTCTACGCTGGGGTGGTGATAGGCATAAATAAGGCTCCTCCGGAAAATTTCCCGCCACCTCCCACTTGATGTTGCACCCTCCACAAGAGGCAAGCCTCTCTTGAGTAAATGCACGGTAATAAAAAACCGGAGTTGCCATCAGGATTCGAACATGTCCCCTCTATGAGGATAGGCTCTAACCATCGCTTGGCTTACCACTCCACCATGGGTGGTTTATTGTTGGGTTTAATTAAGTAAACTTAGAGATGGATCTATGAATGAGGTGTAAAGTTCAGTTTCTGGGGCTGAGGTGTTTCCGGTTCAGTCAAACTTAATCAATATCGGTTTTTAGTATTTTTAAACCGTTTTGGAGGAGCTCTCAAACTAATTTCAACCCTGCTTGTCATTTCAACAAACCCAATTTCCAAAATGGTTTTGACTCAAATTTAAAAAAAAAAAAAAACAGGCTCTGATTCCATACGTATCTATGTCTCTGTAAGGGAGAAAGGTCCACTGTAGCCAACTAGTATACAATAGTCCAAAACTCCAAATGATAGTCAAATCTTAAAACAAATATTAGACACCTTTTTAGTATTAGACATATTTCTTATATTATTTAGCCTCGCATTGTTTCGTTACATTAAGAACATGAGATATGAATTAGGGGTGTGCTGGGGCTGGGGCTGGGGCTGGGGCTGACAAATCGTGTCTTAACATGTTTAACAGGTCTCTGACGACGTGAATAAATTAAGTTCTAAACATGAACACGAGTCGTTTATCTTATTTATATCTCATGTTTATAACACAGTTTTATGTTTTATGTAACCAAAAAGGCAAATGAAGGATTTTTACCTCTTAATTCTAAGTATATAAAAGAAGTAAAAAATCACATAGTGTACTTTTCAGATAATAAGTCTTATCGTGTCTTATACAAGTTACCCATTGCCAGCCCACTTTAGTTCAGTTTTTACCATTAACCGCTATTTCGGTTATGGAATTTTTTTAACCATAACAAACTTCGGTTATGCATATGGTTATGGTTCGGTTATTAACCAAAAACTTCAACTAAGACAACCAAGCTTGGGCTTTTTTATAAGACGACCAATATTACTTTTTTGTTATACTACCAACGAGGGATTCTTGTTCATAAGATATTTATCCACAATAAAAAAAACTTACTTAAGCATAAGTTTAATTCTTTATCAAAATAAAGGTCACCTACCTCAAGATCATTTTGTTATATACTTTTTATCTTAGTAGAAAACCTCTACATGATTAGTGTAAAACATAAACCTATTACATAGACTTAACATTAGAAGTTTGATTCGGTTCAGATTCAGTTAATCAAAACTTCATAACCATAACCGTAACCACTCGGTCAGTTATAGAAATTTCATACACATGACCGAGCTGCTGATATTAAGGCTTTGCATCAGCTGGTACATGACAAGATCACCAAGTCAAATAAACTCATTAAGTATCGTCGTGATAAGGGACACAAGCATATTCTTTTTCAACCGGGTGATCTAGTTTGGATTCATTTTTGAAAGGAACGATTCTCAGCCAAGCGTAGTTCAAAGCTTAGTCCCAGATCAGAAGGCTCATTCAAGATTCTGTCCAGGGTTAACGACAACGCCTACAAAGTAGATCTTCCGGGAACACCAGCAGCAGCGGCTACGTTAAATGTCACTGATCTTCAACCATACTATGATCCGAATGAACCTATTCCAAGTTTGAGGGCAAACTTTCTTGAAGCTGGGGAGGATGATAGACATGGCTCTCCTAGATAATGTGAATTCTCTTGTATGGAAAAAGATATATGGAATCCGGAATTTTCTTATATGGAAAAAGATATATGGAATTCGGATATAAGTGTGAAAATACTTTGTGTAACGTGTTGCATGGAAATGGAAAAGAATAATGTTGGTTGAATGAGTTTATGTTTAATTGATTCGGGCGTCCTAAACTTCACAAAAAAACCCATGACCGGACTCTCAAAATAAATAAAACCCATATATCATCCTAAATCTCAAAATAAATGTCAACCCACTCCCGCAATCTTATATTGCGGGACTTGCTTAGTCATCGTGCCACCTTGTCCAGCCATCCTAGTCACGCCACATTGATTTGTTTGCCTAGCCATCGGTACAAGTCAGCCACTCCCGCAATCTAAGATTGCGGGATTACTACAAATACAAAAGATTTTCTTACACTTACTACTAACACAAAAAAGTGGGATAAATCCACTACTTTTACAAAAAAAAAAAAAAAATCCTCATAATGCTAGACCATTATGGGGCTTGAAATTAAAAAGGAGTGTAGTGGTTTCAAACACCACTTTGCAATGATTACACAATGATTACCCAGAGGGCTAGTGTAGCCCAGCGTTTTAGGGCGTTTTTGGTGTCTTCCGCGCCCAAACAACGCTCGATTACACATGATAATAAGGACTGAAAAGACATTGTATTAGGGACTAATTTCCAGGTTACAAAACGTATCATTAAAGACTGAATTGCCATGGAACCCAAGCCTAGTAAATCATATAAGCGACAGTGTTATCGTTGACTGAATGTCTGTGCCCATTGTAAGGAATGTCCACACCCTAATATAGTATGGTGCTAGGTACTGTCATGGTTGAAGATTCCTCCACATTCCTAGGTAGAGTCGGTCACTCAGCTGCTGCACTTGGTACATGGTCTAGAAGTACTGACCCAGCGGAAAATATTACAATGATCTGACATATATTACAAGGTTTTTAAAAAGTATTTGGTCAGACTACTCCATTTTCATTTGTTTTGGAGGGGACTGGAATTATGAAATTTGTAAACCTGAGTACCAGACTATAGTCTGTAACTGGGCCATAAGCGGGTCGGCCAGATGAAGGTTCTCCGTTTTCTTATTGATGCTGCACAGTATTTATAACCCCTTCATACTTTCACTATCACTTCTTATATATAACCCCTTCATGTGACTATCCCAACATGATACTCTCCAACTTAAATAACATTTTACCTTAGTCTGGACTATTGAACCATACCCGTAGACATGATACTCACCTCATCTAGTGGATAATCAAATTGTCTCACAAGTCACAACCCACGCTCAAGCAACAAATGAAAAAGTCAACGACAGGTCAAGCTAACAACATACATACAAAAATATTGAAACCTTTTTCTTCCCATCACAGGTATCACAACACAATGGGTTGTAACAAACCTACAAGTTACAACCCTGGTCCCTGGCCAATCAATAAGATAATATATATAATAAATTGATAATTACTCTTATAAAGATAGTATTTATGATGTATTTGAAACATTAAATATTTATAAAATCCAACAAAAAATGATCGATATAAACCAAACGAGCCTATAGCACAAACTAAAAGTGTTAAAAGCTCACACCAATATAAACGATTGCAAATGACATAGGATCGATCTTACTTCATCAGGAGCGGAGACTCTTAGATCATTTGAACCCCCCATGTATCTTTCATTCCTTCACGCCATACCCCCCATCGCCACTTCAACCCAGGCCAACGAGCCATGCACTTAGACATGAAACTGTTTGATTTAGTACCATCAACACCAGAATGGATGAGCAAAGAGACCTCTGTCAAGCCTTCGCATTGGTCCAACACAAAAGCAACAAATGAGAAAGTCAACGACGGGTCATCTAACATAAGATATGCACAAATTGTTTTCAATCCTTTCCTCCCATCCAAAATCTCCAAACCTTCTGGATTCAAACAAGCTTCTAATTCCGACCAAACACTTGATTTGATACATAGAGAACTCACATTGGGGAAAATCACGAACACCTTCCTTAGGGTCAATTTTGAATCTGTGGCATCTGTTGGTGCATCCAATGTCAGATTTTCTACTGTTTTTGTAATCGGGAATTTTGACAGTAAGGAGCCAATATCTAAGGATCTCAGCCAAAGTGTTTTCAATTTCTCAAACTTTTCGGCGGTCAATGCGTTAGCATATCGACTGGCATTAAGGTGAAAGTGAGATAACATGGGAGCTTCAACATGAATTGTAGCAGGACATGAACATTCGATTCTGAGTGAAATGAGGCTGGGGGTGATTAGAGTGAGATGAGGTGGTAGACAATGGTAGAAAAACAAATGGCAGGTTTGGAGGTTGAGAAGGTGGATCTTAGCATCTTCAAGTCCTCTAACATGTACCAACTTAAGATGTTGAAGATTAGGGAAACACTTGTTAAACCCGTTTAGTTGTTCATCTTCTAATATTGTATTTTCAAGTGTCAAACTTGTTAACATTGGCATTGGATTCAAGTTGGTCACCAACAACGACGACGTACATATGAGCTCTAAGTTAACAAGATTATGACCTGCACCATAACAGCTAATCATGCTAGATATATAATACTTTTTCAAAAAAAAAAAAAAATCAACTAGATTGAAATATAAACATAGAACTTACAATACGAAGATATCAATGGCATAATGTTTGGCTTATCTAATCTGAATTGATAATTCCAACTAGACAATGAAAGCGATTTCAAGGATTTGGAAACCTAGGCATCCACTCCTTAGCAAAATCCACTTCGAACATGTACCCATCATAGAGGCTGATACTCACCGATTCAACGGTTTCCTGTTTCGAAATAAGATCAAGAAAAATCCTCTTGAAAGGGTTTGAAGGATCCCAAAACCATTTACTTGAGTATATAAGATTAATTGATCGAAGGTATGGAGATACATCATCGAAAGCCTTTGAAGCGACTCGGCAGCGAGCAACATCAGCTGAGTTGTCGAGTCGACTCAGTATTTCAAGAAGGAGAGGGTGAGGGAGTTTGTCCATGGGAATCTTCAAGAGTGGAAGAAGATGAAGGCTATTAAATTAAAAACCCTAGCTAAGATGTCATGCATTCCCTTAACGTGGTGTTATTATATATATATATTTCTGTGGGCCAAACCCAATCAAAGGACTTTATAATCATAGAGATACTAGAGGTGCACAAAATACAGAACCCGGACCCGAACCAAAAAAAATACCCGAACCTGTATATTTTAAAATCCGGGTATTTAATACCCGAACTCGACCCTACCCGTATGGTATTTTAAAACCCGGGTATTTATTATCAAACGAAGGCCTTAAATAAAGACGATAAATTACTCCATTATCAACGAAGACTTAACTATCTATGTTTTATTTATCACTTGTACTTCGGGGTGCTTAACGGGTCGGGTTCGCAGGTTGGTGGGTCCAACCCGACCCGAACCCGAAATTTTTACATGAACCCGAAAATTGTGACATACATATGAACTCGAACCCGACCTGAATATTCTTGGGTTGACCCAAACCCGACCCGTTCAACCTGATTTTTTTTATTTTTTTGCAACTAATGTATTAAAATTAAAATTTTACTGCAAAAAACCCAAATATATATAAAACATTTATGTTTTATTTATAAAATCTCATACCAATTTCTATTTTAAGTTATAAGTGTAGCATAAAATATCTAACCAATTTAATTTATTACACAAAACATATTGTAAAAAAAACAACATATAGTATAAATAGGTTAAACGGGTCAACCCGCCAACCCGCCCGGGTTGACCCGAACCCGACCCATTTAGCTAAACGGGTTCGCGGGTTCAACCTGAACCTGACCCAAATCCATTTAGACTAAACCTAAACCCGCTAATTTCGTGTTAGGTTCGGGTTGTGTCGGAAATTCACACCCTTACTTGAAAATAGGTATCTAGTACCCGAAACCGGGTATTGAAAACCCGAATTCGAACCCGACCTGAACCTGGTATATAGGGTATGGCTTTTCACAAAAATACCCTATCCGAACCCGACCCGGTTATTTTGTAATACTCGGTTATACCCTACTCGGTCATACCTGAACCCCGGTACGTAACCGAACCCGAGTATTCAAAAAACCCGGTTTTATGCACCTTTAAGAGATACCGGTTATTTTGGGTCAACAAAACAAAAGCCAGTTTTTGTTGAAATCAGTTGAAGAAAGTCAAAGGCTTGGGTTTTGGCCAGGTTGGGTTTGGACAACTTTATGGTTCGGATTAAAATCGTGAAACTTTTGAAATTGGTTATCCGTTTGGTTTTATGGTCGGGTTTTTTCTTTTACTTTCGGTTGATTGACTATAAAAATAATCACAACGGTTTGGTTTGTTGTTTATGTCGAAAACCGGTTCTATAAAACCGGACCATGCGGTAATATTTTATGTATTTTAATTTTATGTATTTCATATTATATGTGAATAATTACCTATTTTGTGTATTGTTGTTTAGGTGAATTAGAATTGGTTGAAGTGCAAGTTGGTTTTTCTTATCAGTTTCATTGATTAGATGGCATGTAGGTGAATATTCTTGATCTGTTTTTGTAAAATGTGCTAATTTCTTCATTAACTTTTCTTTAACGGAATTTCCTCATTAACTTAAACCTTAGAATAATATGTATGTATTCATCATTTTAACACTCTCTTCCCGTAGTAAATTGAATTTTTTAATCGTGTAATAAAAATAAAATTGAAGTAACACGATGAACATAGCTCCTATTTTTTAGTTTATTATATCAATTCAAAGCTTTCATTTATGAAGAAAATCTAAACACAAAACTTAATATCAAACTCATTATATTATATACTATGTATTAGTTTCGAAATAGATGAACAGTATTTTGCCTTTATAGTTAGTTTATAAATACATTTGTGTTGGGAAGATTTTCAATATGGTCTATTAGTGTGGTGGTTTGGTAGCTGCTTATTGTCCACAACGTCTAAGGTGCTAGTCTGGCTATGGTGGTTTTGGTGTCCCCATTTTTTTGCACGTGACATGTTGGTAATATCGTAATATTGTAGGGTTATTTCTGTCACTTCCCATTTTACTGGTGTTTCCCTTTGAGTGGATTATCTAGGCGGTCGTGACACGCGTCACCCCCATCCCAGCTACGTTCACAACTGGCACGTACCATACAAAACCCCAAACCTGCTCTACAATTTGTTTTGACTGTTATATGCTTGCACCGATTCACTTTTCTTTCTCTTTCTCCGTGGGTATATTCTCCAACACCACCGTCTCTGTCACCGTACTCTCGCGTGATGGTTGCATGTTGCTCAAAAACTCACGGCAATGGTTGCTTGATACTAAAAAAACGCCTGATCAATAGTTTGTGTAACACCTCGAGGTGTTACGGGTCTCGTTAACGGGTCGGGTCGTACCCGACCACCCGTTTATAAAATAATAATAAATCTAGTTTATTATTATAATAAATAAATCGGGAAAGTTGCAGCCAAACGCTCCTATTCAGCCATTAAATTGCAACCAAATACCCTTGGTGCAGCCTAATAACCGTTACCAAACATCCGAGTTTCAGCTATTATCCTCGTTGCCAAACACCCTCTATTTCAATTCCTTTATAAAATTCCTCCACCCTTATTCTTTCTCTGCTTATCATCAACACACACACACATTTGTGTGCAAAGACAAAACACAGCAGCAGCCACCGGAAAGCCATAGCGCCGCCGCCGCCTCCGCTGCTTCCGGTCACCGCTGCCGCCGGCCGCCGCTCGTCTTCTCTCCAGTGAGCACCACAAACCTTCCTCCTCCTTGATTCTGTTAAAGACCCGATAATAAACCTCAATCCGTAACCTGGTTCTTCTATTTTGATTTGTACCGATAAACCACCATCATCACCTTATTCCTGTTACGAACCACCGCCATGTTTTCCCCTGTTTTTGTTAAATGAAACTGGACAGTCACCGGCTATGGTGACTGTCAGCGAGTCCTTTCATCTTGACAATAAACCCAAAACCCATAGCTTTGCTTGATAATCGGATACCGATAACACCCTAATCCTTCCTTTGTTCCGTTAAACGAAACCGGACAGTCACCGGTTGTGGTGACTGTCATCGGTAACTATCGGTCATGAGCCTCTTGTAACCCATCAAACGATCTTTTCCTCTGTTTGTATGATGTTCCGACGAAGGGACAGTCACCGGACAAACTATTCTTTTGTTCCGATAACAAACCTGAACCATCCTTCTATTTTCTGTTTTGTACTCAATAAACTATTCAGCCTCATGTCGAGTTCGGTCAACCCCCGATGAGGTTCCGGTCAGATTCGGGTTACGACTTGATCACCTCCGGTTTGTGTCTGGTAGTTGATGAACTCTATGGAACAACCCTTTTGTTCTAAGTATTACCCATGAACCATCTGTCAATTCACTCAAATATATTATATACACACATCGATGTGTGTGTATGTTGTAGAATCTTATGATAATATAACTAATTGAGTTATAATCCGATTATGTTATGTTATACTTTGGGTTATTTTCTTTTAGTTATTTTAACTCTGTGATGTTATAATCAGTTATTAAGATGGTTATGATTATTGCAAGGTACCTATCGGAAGTTCGGTTAACTTCGGATCATTCTCCAACCACGTTCCTATAATAATCCGGTAAGATCAGTTACTTACCCTATAATATTATATCCTAATTGGTTGATTGGGTACAATCTTATAATTATTAACTTGATGATTATATTGTTACGAGGTACCATTAACCAAGGATTGGAGGATACAAATCGTTACCGAGTCAACTCAGTGACTCGGTCAACACCCGGAATAGAACCCGGTCCAATAGCTAGACGAGGATTATTAGAATTATACGAATATATATAATACGGGAACGTACGGACTTGATAATAATAATAAGAGAATAATAAACATATATAAAATATATATGTTTATATATATAAGATTCGATATATAAAACGATATACTAGACTCGGGTTAATAATAATATGCTGCTGCCGAACCATCATCCGGGTAAGTTCGTGTCTAGAGTTTTTAGGTTCGTGTGCCAAGCTGTAATGGCCAGCTTTATTAGTTTACGAGTGCCAAGCTGTAATGGCCAGCTAGATTTAGGATGTCCGGGTCGTGTCTCATATAATAGATATCAATAATGAACCCCGGGTTTAGGACTATCTAATATATACCGAATTCTATATGTATAAATGTATATATGATATATATCCTAAGTATTACAATCTAACAAGTCCCACACGTAACACGTATCGATATATATATGAAATATAATTGTAATAAGAGAGATTAAGCAGAAGATATAACGCAAACCTGTGAGTATCGTGAACTCCCCACTTTTACTGTTTTATTAAGTGTTTTCGGGGGAATACATGTCATTTATTAAACCTAGAAATGCTTTACATAATAAAAGATTATCAATAGAAATAAAAGAAGTATGATAGAAAAGGGGACATAGAAACGACGAGGACAGTACTGGATGGTATCCGCCATTTCCTTTCTTGTCCAACTAGAGGACAGGAACCAGTCTTACCCAAGTAGAGGGTAGGAATGTCCAAGTAGAGGACCAAAACCATTCTTGTCCAAGTAGAGGACAGGAACGGGTATTTTATCACAATCAGAGTGGTACCATCGATAGGAATGGCACGAAATATAATCGATATGATAGAATGGAGATATAATATAATTGATATATAATAGAGGTGGTATAATAGAAATATAGTTTCCCCTTTAGAAATTATAATCTGTAAAGCATGATTATAAAAGAATGTTTTATATAAAAGAATTATTAATAAACAAACTGGCCATTCACTTTATAAAATACACGACCTCACCAACTTTATGTTGACAGAAACTATTTTTGGCATGTGTTCAGGTAACCCAACAGATATGATGACGTGGATCCTGGAAGAGTAAAGACTGTTATGATCCGAATCCGCTGCGTAGCTCCGATAACCCGACCCGACGACCCGGCACCGACTGCAGGGTCGTTACAGTTTGGTTTATGATTGCGAATCGTTTATGAGGTTTACCTAGACGGCGTCGGGGCCGGCGTTGGTTTTATCCGGTTTTGTATATGGTTGTTGCCAAGGTTGTCATACACATTTATGTTTTCGTTTTCAAACCTTTTAGGGTTTTGCCGGAACTTTGGTTTTCCATCTTTTTAACAGCCTTTCACTTGGTTATGATGAGTTACAATTGATTTCCGACAATTGATGACGATGGCATGACAGGGATGGTGGACGGCACGGCAGGTCATAACCTGCAACCTGCCTTGCAGCCATGGTTCTGAAAACTCCGAACCAAGATCGTAAAATGTTATTGTTATTATCTATGCTTCCTGTGGTTTTGTGATATAATATTTGTACATTGTTTGGATATTTTAGATTGTACTCTTTTGAGGGTGTTCTTTATTGCACAGCCCACACTTTGATCAGTTATTCAAGAGATTAGTAGCCTAGACAAGAGCTTTGAAGGTAAACAATCATTACAATTGCTAATAAATGATAATCGCTTTAATTGAACGTGATCTAAATCTGATCTGTTTTGTTTGGAAATTGAAACTGTTAATGAATCTTGAATTTATTAACAGAATCCAATGGCTAATAAAGTCGAAAGATAAGTGTTTGGGGTGCAACAGATCGTTCATGCATGTGGAACATTTGATAGATTTATGTATAGTCATATGATTACAACATTAGGTTTAGATAGTCCTGTTTACATGAATAGTTGAATACAATGCAAATTCTGATTTTCTATTATATATTTTTCTTTAATTTCAAACCAACTTTTTTTAATATTTATTATGCAAGAACGAATACAAAGAAACTGAATTTATTAGTCGTTTTTGACATTGATGTTGTGTTGTATATTTGAGTTCAACTCATTGAGTACAAGCATGCAATTACATATATATAAATGTCACAAACCCATCTAACTTTGTTATACTAAAGCAAGAAATGTTTCTGTGTTGTTTACTAGCATCTTTTACTTTTGGACTTTGGAGATCTGATTTATTTAAAAGGGGGTATGTGTTCTTGATTTTGGTTGTCTTATTTTGATTTTAGATTGATTGATATTTTTCATTTTTTATTTAATCCGTTAGGGTGAAGCCGCTATTTTAGTGAGTATTCTTTTTGTTGCACTATTACACCGATAAAACTAATCAAGATGATGAAGATCGATAAAAGTAATTGGAGAATTGCCTTTCCATAAATTCATTTTAAGTTTCTTGATTTTATGATAACGATTTTAAATACTTATGCCTACACATTATTGGAATATATAAATATTATATAAGCTAGATTGTTTATTTATATATTATAGTTAGTTAATATAGGTATTATAGTTAACATTAGAATTAAGTTCGGTTGTGACGGTTAATCAAGGCACTACACACGTGAAACAATCATAAGGCGTGCCTCTTGGATGAATGGATGTGATCATGCACAAACAGACGCCACGATTTATCAAAGGACACACCAGTTCGCCATGAATTAACTACCATTTGAATAGGAACTATATATAGGATAGAAAGTTGTATTGTAACAGTTACCAAGATTGTTCCATTCAAGTTCAATCCAATATTATCGAATAAATTTGTTCATTTGTTTCAGTTTTTATAAACATTCATTGTTCGTTTGTTGTTTGATCTTTCTTGTTTCATACATATCAAAGTTATTTCGCTGCCATATCGAATTCTATTCCAACAAAACTGGTATCAGAGCGAGGTTAAAGAGATTCAAACGAAAAGAATCAAACTGATCAAACAGAGCATCACGGAATCGAGAAAAGAATAAAACAGAGACACAAAAGAATCACCGAACGATTATCAAATCAAAGAGATAAAGGCCAATCAACAAGGATCATATTTTTTCATACAGAATAGCAAACGTGATTCAATATAGAACCGGAGAAGAAGGACAATCGGCGAGTAATTCATGAATTCCGACGAAGTCACAGGAATCTCAAATAGAAATCAAACGAAGATTTTAGATCGACGAACAGTTACACGAATCATTTCCCTGTTTTTTACATAAAGATCAAATCGAATACAAATGAAAAAAATAGTTAATTTGCGATTTTATTTTGAAACGGTTTTACTCTATTTTTTTACTTCGGTAATAACATAAGATTTCCCACCAAACTTTTCTTCAAGAAAATCAATCCTAAACGTTTCTACTGAATTGATTTCAGACTGAACATCATATACAAAAACGTTTTTGATTTCATAAAACGATTTTAAGAAGTAAAACAGTAAGTCAAAGATTGTCGGGAAAAAGAAAAAAAACGAAACCGGAAAAGAAAAAATTAATGAAACCGTATTTACCTTTACGTTTTGCAGAGATATAAGGTGCCCATTTTAGGATTCCATTTCGTAGTACCATGGCCAAAATGAACTCCTGCTTCCATCATCTCTTCTAAATTAATGTTCCAATATCTTCTTGTCATTTCTCCCCACACTGCCTCCCCCTTTTGAAAAAAACAGCGATGAGGTAGCCTTTACTCATTTAATCAATGTTATTGCTAACTTGTATAGTTCACATTCTTCGGCTCTACCCATGAATTATCCAGTAATAGGTATTTCACAGTGAGCTCTACCTATACAGTAACGGTATTTAATTATGAAGATTGGCTGGGTAGCTGACCCTGTTAGTCCGTTCTTGCAAGAGGGGTCTATGTTAACTAAGATTTCCTCCGCTTAATGGATAACCATTTGCTACCAATGGAGAATTGCTTCTCATCTTGAATTGAGGTGAGTGGATTTACACCAACAGAAACCATAAATTTCATACACAATAAAAGGGATATCATCGATTTTTAGATAGGAAATGTAGTTCGTTTTTCCCGTCTATCCTATTTGATCATTGATATTCGAACATTGTTCTCTTTCCTTTGTTCTAGTTCATGATCTGAACGAGTCGCACATACACCCTAGTACATGTTCCTCGACGCTGAGGGCATCCCCAAGTGCGGGGGATTTTGTAACATTTCTAATTAGCTGTCTTGTATTTTTAATAAGTTGTTTAATCGAATACTTGTACTTGCTCTACTATTCTACCCCATCCTGGCTGAGGAAGAGTTACGAGCGCGTAAAACAAAAAAATACGCTGATGGGGACGGGCATACTATGTGTAATGCTTCACTCATTTACGATAAATAATAAAGAAAAGGCCATTCCATTTTGACAAAAGACCCACACCCAAGTTCCATAGCTTTTGGTCTGCTATCCCGATCATGATTTCCCTACCCCCAGAGGGAAAGGCCCTTTCCCTTTTGGGCCGGTTATGGGCGAGGAGAGATTCGAATCCCCGACACCGTGGTTCGTAGCCACGTGCTATAATCCTCTGAGCTACAGACCCCACTGCGTCTCCACTGGATCTGTTCCGGAAGTACCCTCAAGAACCTTTGCTCTCCCAGCCATTTCGGGTTAAGAAGATGTCAAAGCGCCTTTATCTCTAACTTTATCTCTATAAGAACGGCGCGTTCCGAGGTGTGAAGTGGGAGAGAAGGGATGTCATAATTGGGGTTTTGAATAAGACGTCCTCGGGAGTCGGTATTCTTCCTCCAAAGATTATAGTACCAAGTACTTTCTGGTGAGCTCTAATATGATCAGATTTATAAGTAAATACATTCCTTGCTTTTAACCTAACTCAAGCCGAAGAAACTTATTCAATGGTCACTACTAATCGCTTTTGGTCCCAAATCTTTGGGGTTGCTTTTTCCAATAAACGTTGGTTACATTTCTTTACGTTATTTGTACCAGTAACTGGTTTATGGATGAGTGCTCTTGGAGTAGTCGGTCTGGCCATTGAACCTACGTGCCTATGACTTCGTTTCTCAAGAAATTGT
>JAUTDX010006615.1:0-33741 GCA_030844895.1 Ambrosia x helenae | reverse complement strand
GTGTAATTAATTTTCATGGAAAAAAATACACTCTAGAATATATGTAATAAGAAGAAGAAGGAATTGTGAAATATGAAATTATGTTTCATTTATGCAATGCACATATATTCACTGCATTCTTCTTTTTTGGCATTACACAATAATAATAACTAACCATCATATTGACCACAGTTAACTACTTAACTGAATGTTGGTTCGCTTAGAGCATTCTTATCTCATCCACCAAATCTCATCCATCAAATTACACTAAAAATCTCTACTCCACCCCTAAATCTTCTATCTCCTAATTAAAATAATAATACTTTTTCATACTTTTATCATTATATTTTCTCTCTCCTCACTCACAACCACTTCTAAAAATATTAAAATATGTTTAGGGTTGTGAACAATAACTTTTCATATTTGGGGGTTAAAAGTGCTTCCACCAATATTGTTTATATCTCCACTCACAACCACTTACACTCACCCATATAATTTGGTGGACACACTCACTTATATTTGATACCTGGGTTGAGAATGTTATTACAAGCTTAAAAGAATCCGATATTAGATCATAGTCTTCATAGACCTTTAGTATAGAATTGTTAAAATAAGTTGATGATCCTTATAATTATTAAACATTTCTATTAATGTTTTTGCATAATAATAACAATTGAAACCCGACACGATTTGATATGATATGATTTGACCGTGTATATGGCCAAAAGCATACCACTTAAATGTGCATATTCCATATGGTTCACATATATACAATCAGATGACGTCAATTTACTCAACAATTACCCTTCTTTTTCTTTTTAAAAGTGTGATAATAATTCCCATGTGTATCCCAGTCCACACTTTTTCAAAACACTTTACTTGTTTGGAAGCATTGGAGAGAGGAGTGAGTGGAGAGAAAGTGTCTCGTCGTTACATTTAACGGAATCGTGCCTAGCTCCAATGGTCACCATGTAAAGTCGTTACATTTAACGGAAGCGTTGCTCTCCAATCCTCACATTCCCTACAAATAAGCACTCGACTTTCCTTATCAATTCACAGTTTCCTACTTACACAACCAAGGTCTCTACTTTCTCACCTTTTTTTTTTTGTTAACAATTTTTTGTTATTAAAGGGGTCGACTATATCCACACTCCTTGCCTTCTAATCTCACACGCTCATTGAATAGCCGTTTGAGTTTGAATCAAACGGCCATTTGAAGTACTTCATGTCAAATTATGTGCCCTTGAATTTCAAATGACCTTTTTTGTATATGTAAAATAGGCGGTTCACATGTGTTGTAGTTGAATGGTCATTTGAGCTTGAATCAAATGGCCATTTAGCACACTTCTTGTCAAAACCGGGGCCCTGAATTTCAAACGGCCGTTTAAGTATATGTCAAATGGCCCTTCGCAAGTATGCGTGTCTAATCATGGACGCATGGATTTTGGATGGCCATTTCCTCGTCATCTAAATGCCGTTTGATGACGTGAAACTGTGTGAGATTAGAAAGCTAGGGTGTTGGTGTAGTACACTAGTATGACTCTTAAAACATTTCAAAGCCTTATCCATGCATATTTTTCACTCTTTATTTATTTAAACTTAACATTTGTTCTATATGGTTTGTTGCTTACAGTATAACTAATAACCATGAACGGATCTAAGACTTCCTCGCCCTCATCTTCTAAAACGGTGGCCAATGTTGGTTACATTGGTATGATGCAACCGGTAAAAGGAGGCACAGGAGAAAGTAATTACCAGACAAAATCAACAATCAAACTTCCATGACAAACAGACCGGGTCCTACAAACGAGCCACGAACATGGAGAAGGCGTCTTCAGGAGAGTTCCAGTGAAGAAGAATGGAACCAGTGGAACCAGAAACGAATACAAGCAAAGCCAACCGTTAGGATTGGAGATCGAAAAGGTTACACCGAGTGGTTTATAGTGAGCAGAGGGTTCGCAAGGTGATCTACAACAAACGCTATGGCGGTTGTGGGTGTCGAATAATGATCCTGAAACTATTCCAATTATGGTGGATATGGTTTAGTTATGGGAATGATTCTGAATCTGATTATGATTCTGACTAGTAAGTAGTAATTGCAGTGTGCTAGTTGGGTGGTTGGTTATGTTTGTTGGTGATGATGATTAACTATTAAGTGCTTGCTAGTTGCTACTATGTTATACTATATATAGGGTTTATGGGGGTTTCGTTTGAGTTTATATGTTGATGTTCTGCGTAATAAAAGGGGTTGTTTGTATAATATGAAGTTATATTAAATAAAGTGTAATAATGTTCATATTAATGATTGATTTTTGTTTGAGAAAACTAGGTTTTTACCTACTCGCTTTGCTACATGAGGATCTGTCTTTTTCTCCTTAAACGATCAGGAGATTGGTCAATTATCGATTTGACTTCACTACTAGAAAATTGAGAGGTTATCGACAACCAAATTTGTCGGAAATTTGTCAAAAATGGTCATTATCGACAAATTTGCCACAAAACAATTCGTGGGAAAATAAACTTGTCGGTATTCCTGCTAGCGATAAAACTACCACAAAATCTTCAGCAATATTCTGAAAACGCTCTCGTCACAGATGTTGTTTGCTCATAGGTAGTTGGGCTTGTTGCAATACGGTAACGATAATGTCACTTAACTATAGCCTATGATACCCAAAAAAAACATGATTTTGAATACAACTCTGTTTTCAAAATAAATCTATACCCGAACGTTCATAAAAAAGAAAAAAAAACCCTTTAAACAATCGTGCATTCCGTTTTTTAGTTAACAAATGAAAGTTATTAAAGAAAAACAAAATTACTAGAAATTAAATGGATTAAAAGTGTATATATGAAAACATTTTTGTGGTGAAAGTTTGAACAAAAAGGTTGCGGTGAAAGCATGAAAACTAAAAGTTTACACTTTGTTTTATTGTTTAAGTTAAATAGTTAAAAGAAAAAAAACAAAGGTAATTTAAGTTATATCTTAAAAAACGAAAAGGAGAAACAAATATAAAGAGGTGAGGGCTCTCCAAGTGTGCATGTCCTCGCTCCTCTTCTTCCTTACCATGACAAGCAAGTCTTTGTATAAAAACTCCAATAAGAAGAAAAAAGAGACGTTTAAAAAGAGTTAGAATAGATGGTTTGATCCTCTTATTTTTTTCTTAGACCGTGAGATCCATGAATCAGAATCCTGATGCATACAAATACAAATGTGTGCACTAGGAACAAGTGATTTCATACATTTTTCAATTATTTAAAGGGGAAAAAATGACGTCGATTCTTCTTCATTTTTAATAAAACTACCAAACTTTCAAGTTTTTGTTACCTATTTTCATACATTAGTTACATTTATATATGAAAAATCAAAGATCTTGTGGTATAACGCAAGGTCTTCAAAAGTGGTACAGGTGTTAGAAGTGCGTTTGATTTTGGTCCTCTATCGGTACTTGTGCCTTCCAAAGTACAAGAAGGGGGACGCGATTTGCTACTAAAATCTCAACGGTTAAATGTCATGTCGGGAATCGGTTTGATTCTAACTTATTCCTTTCGTTTGATAAAAGTAAGGATCCCAAAGAAAGTCTAACTAAACTAGGGGTCCTTTTTATAGAAACTGTCACAGAGTTACGAAAAAAGTCCCCTAAAGAAGATATTCCTAGATATTGTACTGATGAGCCATGACCTGAATTATGTCACTAATGGGTTGGTCATACCTCATTAAATACGGTCTAACTCGAAAATTATTTAGTTATTCCTATATGGCATTACTTATTCAAAAAGAGAAATCTCTAATTAATGAGAAGATATGTATCTAGAATTAAAACCAGGGTTAAGATCAGACACTTTTTTCTAGAAAGGGTAAGAAGAATTGTGGTCCATTGATCTTATATTTGAAGGGCTGAGATTAGTTTGATGGAAAAAAATAAATAATAAATTAGAGGAAAGGCATAAAAGGAAAATGTTTAGTACATGATGTCCCTAGCCTAGCATAGGTGATGTTTGGATGTTATTACGGTGCTTGGGTATGTTTTCGAGTCGATTATGGGATGTTTGGCTGTCAGGTGAGTAGGACTGAAAAGATTGCTAATCGCCTGGGTACAAAAGACGATTAGGTTTCTAATCACCCTTCCTACTCGTGTGATAGGTTCCTACACGCCCTAGGGCCTTGGACAAGTGGGACAAATATAAAAGCCTCTAATCATTACCCTAATCATCAAGCTGTCACATCACACATTCCCCAAGCAACCTGCCCTAGGTTGAAGGTCTGATATTATCTTGTAATCACCCGCGCTCTGTTTTTCAATGCAATACAACCTTTTAACCTTATTCTTGTGTGTGGTTGATACTTCGTTTACCTTAGTTTCATATCGTTTCTGCTGTCCGAACATTGATTTCGCATGCTAAACAGTGAAACTCGTGATTGTCGGTTGTCCGAAAGTCGATCCTACAAGTGGTATCAGAGCTTTGGCTCTTATCACGAGTGTTTTGATAGCTAAAAAAAATTCAAAACAGTGAGTTTTTGGGATTAAAAGTTGGTATTTTTTTTATCAAAAACTTGTTTAGAAAGTTTGAAACTTTGAGTTTTTCATAAAAACAACATTTTTTTAAAATCTAAGGGTGTTTTAATGGAAAAAAGCATATGTTTTTTATAAGGGTTTGTTCCAAAAGTGTTTTTACAACTTTCCTAATTATTTGGGAATCAAACACAGTGTTTTTGATAGATTTTGAAGCAAAAATGATGGTTTCCGTGAAAAACAAGTTCTCAGATCTGCAACTAGCGATTAGGAAGTGTTCACGCGACTGGAAAGCTTACTCGTGTCCTTTTTCACACGACTAGAGTCCTACTTGTGCCTTAAAACACACGATTAGACCTCTAGACGCTTGGGTAACTCTACTCGCCTGAAATCTCCTACTCGCGTCACTGTTCACGTGGGTAGCCTTCTCCTCGCATGTAAAAGACACAATTAGACTCCTAAATGTGTGTTTCACTCGTGTGTTAAGTTCTACTCGTGTGTTGCAGCGCTGAAACCAAAAATCGCCTAAGTATCGGACTATTATTGAACTATAACACATGGCTAACCCGTGGGGACATCTGAATCAACCTAGACAACAATATAATCAACCTATAAACAATCAAATGAATGTACCCACAAATCCTTGGCAGTTTCGGCCGAGCGTAACGCGCAACAGATGCAACAACAGCAACACTAAGCTAATGTTGTCAGAACCAATTCGTGGGCGCTTGCTGCTCAACAGCGTGCCCAGCAACAACAGATGATAAATAGTAACCCATGGGCACTCGCACCCGCTGTAACTCAACAGACACAACACTTATCTTCGGTACTCCTCAGTGACTTGGAAAGGGTAGTTAAAATAGGGCACCTAAACTTCAGTTCATGGCGACTACCACTTCTGGAAGGGCAGGTTCAAGACACATGTCGATGGTATTGATGGATTATTATGGGCATCAATTAAGAATGGGTATACCAGGCCGATGATCGAGAAATCCAACATTCCCGTCTCCTTAAAAGATATGACAGATGATCACATAGAAAATACAACTATGAGAAGAAGGCGATGGCTGCTTTAACACAAGCTCTCTAAAAAGACATGTTGCACCAGTTTGCTCAGTGTACAACTTTGCAAATGTTGTGGCTTGCGTTAGTAGAGAGGAATGAAGGAAACGAGAAGACTCGAAAGATCAAGATGGATCAGCACAAGAAGGAGTTCGAGAACTTCACTGCCATATGAAATCAACCGTTGCGGGATACGACAGCACGTTACTATCCTTTGATGTCGGAGATGTATCAGTATGGGGTAGTCTATACATCAGCAGAACTGGTGGAACGTTTTGTAGATGCACTTCACCACATTGGCATTAGTGGCTCGACATCCAGAAGTCCAACAATGTTTATCAGACTCTCTCATACATGAGTATGTAGCTGAATTGGAGAACAAGGAGATTGATGAGATCAGAGGGCGAACAAGGCGTTCATTCCTCAGAATCCCAGCATCTACTACGGGACCTCACCACAGGACACTAGCGTGGGAGGATCTGAACCATAGATAGCCTTTGTTGTCAATCCAGATCCTGTCTTCGCTTTTGACAACTATGGTCCCCCAGCAGATGTTCCTCCACCAGTCTATCCCTTGGGACAAGAAAATCCGCATCCTTTATCTTATAATACTAACCAGTTTGGTGTTAACATTTATTCTCATCTTGTAGCGCCAGCACAAGCAGCTTCCACTTCAAGTCAAGGTGGCTATCGGACCAATCCATTCACCGAGCACCTAAACATAGCAGGTTTCGAGAAGGTGATTGTGGAGTTAGCTCAAGAACATATGGCTCTACTATCTACCTTGGTCAACTCCTACAATGGGTTAGTTGCGGGGCAGATCGGGAATCCTTATCTCACTCAAGAAGACTATGCACAAATTGACAAGGATGATATGGATCTGATAGACATCTAGTGGCACTTCAGAGGCATGGTAAGATGAGCAAAGGAGTACATGGGTAGAACTAGAAGAAGAGATGTGCTGATAAACAACAACACAAGATTTGGATTTGATAAGAGTAAGGTCATGTGTTACAACTGTGGCACCAAAGGACATTTTGCTAGAGAATGTGAGCGACCAATACTGCATGGTAATCAAAATCCTTTCAATAACAACAGAGGCAATCAGAACCAGAGGCAGCAAGCTCAGGCACAACCTAACCCAAATACTGAACGAGCACTCTTCCCCGTGCAAAACCAGAACCAGCGTGCTCCTATAAACAAAAATCAAGGACAAGCACTAGTAATTCAAGTTGATGAAGGGTTTAACTGGAACCTTCCCTTAGAGGGAGAGGATGCTCCACAGGGTGGTGCAGCATGTTTTGTCCAACAAGTTTCTGATGCATCAGTTGCAGTTGAAGAGTGCACAAGTTCATCAGAAGCCATTGTTCCTGAAAATGACACTTCTGATTGTGATTCTGATGCGGGTTTAGATTTGGAAGAGTTATTAGCTGAAGCAGATGAATTTATCAGTAAGCAATCTCTCTTGGTGGATGCTGATTGTGCAAAGAACAACCTTGTTGGATTCTTTCAAACTGAGACTTCTGTAGCTCATTATGCTTTAATGGCAATCAGTGAATCGTCTACTAAGGTAAGTTCATCTTCCACTTCTAAATTTGATTGTGTAGATTGTGACAAGCTAAGGTACATAATCAATGTCTTAACAGACGAGAATCTGAACCTTAAAGCTGATTTAGGCCATTGCCAATGAACCAATGATGTTTTAAGATCAAATGAAAAACTCTTTAAAAACACCATTGAGAACTATAAGAAAGATATTTCTGAACTGTGTAAAACTCTTCATAACAAACAAGTTGCTATTAATAATTACATTAATGAGTTAGAGAACACTAAGAATAGTTGGCAATTGTGAATTGTGATTATGAGAAGATCAAGAAGAAGCTTAAGAGTTACTTGAACTGCAAGTATGTTCTTGATCACATAATTGATAATTCTGATACCACTAGCCCCATATATGCACAATGTCCACCTCTAGTGAGATTTGAAAATCACACTTATGACGTCCTACCAAAGGAGGAGGTGGTGGACATTGCTACAAAAGCGGCTAAAGCTGTAGAAGCAGCCAAAGCTGCAGAAGCTGCTAAAGCTGCTTGAGATATTGAGATTATGGATGATGTGAGTGTCTGCGAAATAGACATTTCGGATGATGATTTTGAGGAATCACAGCTGAATGTATCAGCTAAAAATGTATACATTCCTCCTGAGAATCACATCATTACCATTGAAAATCTATGTGATCCTGAGCCGAAAGTGCAATCAGCTGATGATAAGAGGTTGAAAGTGTTTTATAAAATGAAAGGATCTGATTAAATATATGTTGATGAGGAACTTCCTATCAGATATACGGCTCCCGGTATGGTTGCTAAAATCTGGTAAGAATCGGTCATTACCATTAAAAAGGAAACATGGGGTAAGGGTAAGGGTAAAAAGTACCAGGGAAATCAGTCCAATGAATCTAATAAGAAAAATTAAAAGAAAAAACGCTAATGAACCTTAGAATCAAACTCAAAAGCAGAATATCAAGAAGCATGTGACCGAATTCGTTAGACCGTCTGGAAATGTTGTTGAGGATGATCCTGAGATTGATATGCAAAAACAATGTCTTGAGGATCGGAAGCCTAAAAACACATTCGCCAACAAGTCCAAACGAAAGGGTAAGAAAGAGAACTTACCTGAAGGTCCAAAGTCTGAGGAATATAGATCCTATTTTAAATGCGGGGAACGTGGGCATTTAGTTGCTGTGTACCCTGAATTTAGACGAAAAAGGATCGAAGTGGATGATGCTCCAAGTTCTAGCAATACTAAACGGCGGTTTTCCTCAAAACTTTCTGAAAAACAAAAGGGAAAGCAGCATGTTTATGACAATAGAAACAAGATTGCTATGAACCAAAAGCCGGTTGATGGTAGGGTTCTTCAGATGGGGGGAGCCCAGTTCCTACCAAGGTTGAAGCAGCGCCTAAGCCACAAGCTAAGGCTGCAGCTAAACCAAAGGGTAATCCCAAATCTGAGCCACGTGTAGTTAAGTCTGAAGTGGATCCAAAGTTTGTTCCATCAAAGGAATCTGAGGCTGGACCTTCAAGCCCCAAGGCGAAGACAATGTCCAAGTCAAAGAAACCGGAGCAGGTTTGGAGGCCCAAATCACCAACCAAAACTGGAGAATCATCAACTTCAAGTTCTATTGCCGGACCATCGGGATCAACGCCAAATCCAAATGGAAAGTGGGTTGATTTTCCGACAATAGATGAAGATGGAAGACTCAAGACTGTAAAGGCTTGGGTCCCCCTTAACCACTAAACTTTGAATGTTTGTGCAGGGAATTCCATAGGGCCTTATCAGCAGTCTGTGGATTGTTGATAGTGGAGCTTCTGGGCACATGACGGGTGACTTATCCCTACTATTTGACATCAAGAATATCAACGTGGGATATGTTGCTTTTGCTGGTAATAAAGGGGGTTATATCACTAAAGAAGGCAGTATAAGTAACAGAGTTGTCAGCTTCGAGAAGATAAGCTTTGTGAAGCAGGTAGACCACAATTTGCTGAGTGTCTCTCAAATCTGAGACAAGAAATACACTGTGTTCTTTGATGATAATGCATGCTTCATTCTGAAGCCCGGCTTCAAGATTCCGAAAGAGTGGGTTATGATTTCTGCTCTAAGAGTCAACAATCTTTATGTTCTGGATATGAGTCAAGCCATAACAACTCAAGGGAAGATCACTTGTTTTCTGTCAAAAGCGACAGAGAAGGAATCTATCATGTGGCACAGATGGACGGGGCATATTCACTTGAGGAAGATGAATCATTTGGCTCGGAATCAGCTAGTGGAAGGTGTCTCAGTCAAGAATTTTCATCTAAATGACGTCTGTGTATCATGAAAGAAAGGGAAGCAGAAGAAGAAGTCTCATAAACCTAAGAAGGTCAACTCAGTCAGTGTTCCTCTCGAACGGTTGCACATGGATCTCTTCGACCCAGTCAATCGGAAAATCAAGAATGGAGATTTATACTGTTTAGTTGTCACGATGATTATTCAAGATTCTCTTGGGTTGTGTGTATGCAACACAAGAGTGAGACCTTCGAATACTTGAAGAATCTATTCGCCAAACTAGAAAACATCTATCAGCTAAAGATCTGCTGGATTCGCAGCGACAATGGCACGGAATTCAAGAATTATGCTATGGAGGCGTTATGTGCAGAAAAGGGAATTCATCATGAGTTTACAGCTCCATACACTCCACAACAGAACGGGGTTGCAGAAAGAAAGAATCGGACTCTTTTAGAAGCAGCCAGAACAATGCTTGCAGATTCGATCCTTCCTGTATTCTTCTGGAATGAGGCGGTTCACTGTGCGTGTTATACTCTGAATAGAGTTCTTACGGTGAAGAAGCATGGTAAAACTTCTTACGAATTGCTGAACCATAGGAAACCAAACTTAGAGTTTCTGGATCCATTCGGGGCTCCATGCACTATGATCTAACCTCACGAGAAATTTGGAGCAAAAGTAGAAGAACGGTTCTTTGTTGGCTACAACACTCCCAATAAAAGAGTGTACAACAAATGAACTCAATGCGTTAAAGAGTGGCTTAATGTCGATGTTCAAACGCTATACTGTCAATGCTCCTGGTGTTGGACCCGAATAGTTGTTCGACTACAAGAGTTTTTTTAATTCTTTCCACATGGATAATGTGGTGGATGATGTTGTTGCACAGATGTATTACGAGTGTGAAAACGCAACCAGCTTATAACTGATGTGTCCGATTGTCGTTTAATACACCAACACCAACAACATCTGATGCCTCTACATCCACGGGTCCCCCTAGTAAAACCGCAGCAGCAGAGGTTGAGGAAGTTTTTCAGGAAGCGTCCACGGAGATTCAAGAATCATTATCTTCAGACGAGGAATTTGCAGAGTCTACATGAAACAATCAAGTTGGTCCCTCTTCTTCAGCAGCTCCAGGGATTGGTCTACGGATTGATCACTCAGGTTTTAATATGCAACATGCTGCTCCCTCAAGTTCAAGCACCGCATAGACAAATCTATCAGAAGGATTGGAAAATCTCAATTTGTGATCGGATGATCCAGTGCTGGCACATCCAGAATCTCGGATTCACGGCACTCACCCATTCCAGAATGTGATTGGTGATCCGGCTAGCAGGGTTATGACACACAGTCAACTCAGAAACGCTAGTTCAAGTGAAAATGTAGGTACCCTGGCACTCTACTCGGAAATCAGAAAAGCTGTTCATCAGAACGATTGGTCTTTCGCTCTATATGTTTCCCGACAAGAACCAAGAAACGTGCAAAGGCACTAAGGGAAGAACTATGGATCGAAGCAATGCAAACTGAGCTTCAGCAGTTCCAAAAGCTAGGAGTGTGGGACTTAGTTGACTTACCTCCAGGCGCAAAGAAGATTGGAACAAAGTGGGTCTACAAGTGCAAATGGGATGACCGCGGGGTGGTTATTAGAAACAAGGCTCGATTGGTTGTCCTCGGCTTTCGTCAAATTGAAGAAACATATTACAACGAAGTATACGCTCCAGTTGCTCACCTTGAAGCTATCCGAATGTTCTTAGCTTATGCTTCGTACAAACGGTTTAAGGTGTATCAAATGGACGTGAAAAGTGCTTTTCCGTATGGTATAGTGAAGGAAGAGGTGTATGTTGCACAGCTTCCAGCTTTTGAGGATCCACTTCATCGCAAAAAAGTCTACAAGTTGAATAAAGCGTTGTACGGACTCCATCAGGCTCCGCGAGAATTGTACCAAATGCTCAACAACTTCTTATATCTAATGGGTTCAGTCGTGGACTCGTGGATGGCACCTTATTCACCAAGGAAAAGGGTGCTGACCGTCTGCTGGTACAGGTTTATGTTGATTATATTATTATTTGATCTACTAATGATGATATGTGCAGGGAATTTAAAAAGCTTATGCAGGAGAAGTTCGAGATGAGCTCGATGGGGGAGATGCAATTCTTTCTTGGTCTACAAGGAGAAGAACAGGCGGCGGGGATCTTCATCCACCAGACCAAATATGTTGCTGATATCTTGAGCCTGTTCCAGATGGAAGACTCTACTCCAGTAGCCACCCCCATTCAGACCAATCACGGGATTGGTCTTGACGAGAAAGGACAAGCCGTTGATCCTTTTCTTTATCGGCAATGATTGGCTCGTTGATGTATCTCACTGCTTCAAGACCTGACATAATGTTCACAACATGTCTTTTATCCATATACCAGTCAAGGCCGAAACAGTCCCACCTGATTACTGTGAAGGGGATCTTACGTTATCTAAAGGGTTGTCCAACCAAAGGTAATGATGATAAGTTTGACCTCATCGCTTTTAGTGATGCTGACTATGACGGATGCAAGACATACGCAAAATCCACATCGGCTGGATGCCAGTTTTTGGGAACAAGACTAGTCTAATGGCAATGCAAGAAGCAAGCCTCTGTGTCCTTGTCAACTTGTGAATCGGAAAATGTAGCTGCGTCTAGCTGCTGCTCCCAGGTTCTATGGATACAATAACAAATGAGAGACTACGGTTTGAAATTTCTTAACACTCCTATTTACTGTGACAATGAGTTCGCTATAAGCACCTGCTAAAGACTCAGTAAATCATTCCAACGTGCCGATTTGTTCACCAAAGCTTTTGACAGACCTCGTTTTGAGTATCTGTTAATTTTAAATGGCATTAAAGAAAAGCAGGATTAGGTCTTCATCGGTGATCGTTTTTTGTAAATATTTTTCTTCAAAAATAAAAAAAAATCCAAAAATAGTCTTTTTACAAATTTTTAGATTTTTAGAGGAGAGAAAATTAGAAAAATACAAAAATATCAAAAAAATCCAAAAATAAAAAAAAATGAGAAAAACAAACGAGTTTCCTTGGCGAAATAGGGAAGATGATATCGACTCATCAGTGGACTATCAGAATCCGTTAAAATTTTAAAGGAATTAGAATTGATAAGCAGCCTCTACAATGATGTGTCAGTGGGCTCAAAATCATTTCCAAGTTTGGCACGGTGATATAAACTTAAATCAACTGAGAATTGTGTTGATTAACTTCGCGTTGGCATATGGTCTCAATACCTAAATCTCGTTTGATAGAATGCCAAAATCCAGGGTTTCTGGTCTTTAAGAGGTTGGTACATCTGGGGTGAACTGGACATCTCTCAAAATAAAAGGAGTGGCACATGTGTTGTACGTTAGGTTCGCAGCCTACAAGTGAGACAACTCTATGTCATTTCCAAAGAAAAAGAAAACAAAAAAATATATACATAATTTTAATGAGGAGACGTCTGGGAATCCTTTAAGAGCAAAAAGATCGTAAATGCCAAAACACTAATTCTCAAAGAGAATTCACTCTAAGGTATCAAATCATATACCTAAAGCATCGTATCGAAAAAAATCAATTAACGGTATTTGACTTGAACCCTGGTCTGGATCTCACTGGTCTCTTTGCTGCAGTGTCCATGTAGACCTGATCACCACTGAGTCCATTCCTTGTAAATACGGATAACAACAGTTTATTCACCGGTTACGAGGAAGCTTTGTGCATGCCTTGATACGGTAATGTGTCACGTGTGCGGGGAACACCTTTAATCAGTATTAATATTATCTTAACGTATCGGTGCCTAGCGATAAAACTTAATTTTGAGTTTAGGTGGACAACAATACTAGCAGTTGTTTTAGGATGCTTACTTGTAATTTAAACTAAAACTGAACAAATTAGGGTTCTAGATTAGTTCGTGCACTGATATGATTCCCTAACTCATGAAACTCGCAAAAATATGCTAGTGTTTACTTAGTTGATTTCCTGCATTTTAATTTTTGTTTCTCATATTGAAAAATCACAAAAAGATTTTAACTTTATTTCATTCTTGATTACCGATGTTGGAATCCTAATTCATTGTAATCTTACTCCTTTCAGAAATAAAAGCCGGAAAGTCAACTAATCGATACTTGAATGTTGTCGGGTCAAAACCGTTCTCTCTCAAGTATCGGGCTAAAAGAATGAAAAATGAAAATTCTCTGAGTCGGAATCTAAATCACTTGTGAAAAACTAGATGAAAATGCATGTTTAACTTTTCATGGGTTAAAAATGTCATTTTTGAAAATTCAGGGGCATTTTGGTAAATCAGTGATAATAGACACGACAAGAAAATCTAATCGTCTATTTTTAGGGACGATTAGAAAACTACTCGTGTGTATTTAGGCCTAGTCGTGTGTGGTAGATACGATCAGGAAGTTAAAAGGGTTAAAGTCTAATCGTCTGGGAACAAGCGAGTAGAACTCTAACGTGTGTAGATTCATGCGAGTAGCTTTCTACTCGTGTGTGTTTGGTAGCTACGAGAAGTCCTACTCGTCTCTACAGTAGGACGAGTCGGTACTCCTATATATATAACAGTTAGAAAAATTTACCATTATTTCAAATCTTTCATTATTGCACCTCTGTTCCCTCTATTCGACTATTAAGACACCATTTTGCTCGTTTGTTTTTTTATCTTAGTTTATCGATCTACACCACTTAGGTATCATTTATCTCAAATTTCTTGATCAAACAACAATAAATGAGGGGTTAAATCGACTGTTTAAACCTTGAAACCCTAACCAACCCTTAATCGATTAATAAACCTACTACACGTGTTTCAAAATGAAATATTATTGATGGGGTTTGTTAATCGTCCCTCATAGACCATAGAATCACAAGAATTTTAACCCAAATCGACCCACATCAGATTTGACTAAATTTAAATGAACTGTCGGTCTGTCAGGCGATTAGGTTTCTAATCGCCTACATAGTAGCACGTTTAGGGTTCCATTCGTGCCTTTTACAGCCGAGTAGGTTCCTACTCGTGTGAAAATGGGGCGATTAGGATTCCTAATCGCCTGTTGCAGAAAAGTTTGCAACTTTGGTTATTTTTGTCCGATTTTTGTCGTTTTATGATCTAATGTGTTATGTGTATGCAGAATCATGGATTGGGGAACTTCGCTTGAGAATAACGTATGTGCTTTCCTTGGTCCTAATGAAGCAGCATGTGCCGTACAAAGACATTTTACGAGAGTTCTTGAAGAACGCTGAAGTTGATTGTACTGTCATGCCAAAGCCATTATCAAGAGCCAGATACAAGGAAAAGAAGTACTCATTACCGAGCAGCACATTCGTGAATAACTTCATGTCCAGATTCCTCCGATGAACCAATCACCTTTGATTCTATCCTAATCCGTGACGGTTTTCTTAGAATGAAGTATAATGAGAAGGTTACAAGAAACGAGATGTTACAAAAGGGAAACGTGTCACTACCGTTTAAATATCTAATACACGTTTTCCTGAAGTGTCTTGGTCCTAGAAAGGCAACTTTTGACGCGATCAGAGATACTTTAGCATCTGCAGTGGTCGCATTCACATTGAACAAACCGTTCAATATCTCGGGCATGATCATGCATCACCTGAAGGAGTTTATTCTGTTAAAGACGACGAAGCATCCATTCATTGTGTATCCTCGCATCCTACAGATTATTATAGATAGACAGTTGTCGAATTTGGTAAAGAATGACTTAGAGTGTCTCTCACTGACTCATATTAATGAAAGGGAGATGGAGAAGATGTTGATATTCAAGGGTCAGCCGAAAGACAAGCAGCACAAGAGTAGACGACTGTTTGGTCATCTAAGGGATCCCGAATACAAGGCTCCCCTAGGTAACAAGTGGTGAAACGAGACGAAAATAACTACAAAAGATGAAAATTGATAGCACATATAAATAAAATGCTAGTTATAACAGTATGAAAATATATATTGAGAAGAATTAAAAAACATTTTTTTTATAAAATTAAAGATCATAACATACCCCGTTTCGATTTCTGCACGTTCTGAAAAATCTCAATCGAACATGTATATTTGAACAAGGTTAGAACAAAAATTTTAACCCTCTACTACAAGAAAGAATTAAAGAAAAAGTTTGTTTTAACTTTCAAATAACAACCCATTAAATAATAAGCAATGAAAACAATAAAATAATTAAGAATAACTTCACTAACCACTTCTGATGCCCTCCTTCTGCACAATTTCATATTAAATTCAACTACACAAATATGCGTAAACAAACACAATTGATCAGTTATAACAATAGTTGACTGATTAAAATGGGGGATTGAAAACAAATGATAAAAACATTTACCTGAACAACAGAAAATTCATATTCATACAAATCTAAAAACATGTACTTGTGTATGGATGGGAAGAGTATTTGGTGTGGATAATTCATTCTTACCGTTTGATCTTTGGGTGTTTAGAAGACAATAAGAAGTGAGAATAAATGATTATTTAATGAGTCAATAAAAGACTCATTAAGATCAAGTAGTTAATATTGAAATTAAATTGGGTTTAATGTGTTTTATGGAGGTTGGTTACATCTTGAGAAATGGGATAGGTTAATTTTTCTATTGCATTAGTGGTTTATACTATTGACCTCAAAAGTTGTACAACAAGGGTATAAAGGGAAGAATTTGGTAAAAAAAATTGGGGAATTGCACTATGCCTTTTGATATGCCATCTTAAAGTTGATGTAAAATTACATATCTATCCATCGAGTTTCTTTAATAAAGTAACTAGTAGAAAACCCGCGCGTTGCTGCGAGAGCGATGATATATAGTGTAATATTTTATATTTAGTTTATTGATCCCCTCTTGCAGTGGTGTCATTGTGGATTTACCTACCTTATCCGAGCCTTAAAAAATATGCCACTTAGGTCTTCTAAATTGGTATACATTGGTATTGATCTTATAAATATTATGAAGTCGTATGGGTTAACAATTTTTAAGTTTTAAATGGATTAATATTGAGCTCTCAACTTTTAAGTATTAAATGAGTTTTCTATTAAAAAAAGAAACACACACACTATATATGAAGTTTACAATAACAAACTTGTGCCCCTGATTAAAGTGGACCCAAAATGCTTATCTTGGCATTTTCTTATAGAAAAAAATTGCTACATTTTTTAGGGGTTAGAATTACACTACAAGAATTTGGGGTGTTTACCCACACATAACTTACCTACACATGTAAATGTGTGGGTAAATATCTACACATTTTTTTACATGTGTGGGTAATTGTTGACGATTTATGTTAAATAACAACTAACACTTAATATATGTTGGTAATACGTTTTATCTACACATTGGGGTTGGTGGGAAAATTTCCCCCCAAATTTGACATAAATTAAATGTTAAACTACCCACACATATGGTAAAATTTTGTTATGTGTAGGTAAATTATCTACAAATATGTAAACAACTAATATATGTGTAGGTAAATGATTATCTTTTCCAACACATAATATATTTAAACAAATATGTAGATAAATCAATTATATAAATTCTTATTTTAGTTTTTGATAATGACGTGGCAAAATAAATACCTACACATGCTTAAAATATACAACATGTGTAGATATTGGTTACATATAAAGCAATTGCAGCGATTGTGTTTACACAGTTAAGCGACGGAGAATGGACACGATAATCATTTTACATATTTTTCAACATGTACAAGTATCTAAAGCATATTGTATAAATACTTAGAGGGTGTTTGGGATTGAGTTTGGAAATGCAAAAGTGCTTTTGGTCAAAAGTGTTTATTGGCTTATGACTTTTTGAAAATGAGTTTTAAAAAAAGTGTTTGGATTAGCTTTTGGGATGAGAAACGTCAAAAAGTCAATATATTGTTATTTTTGTAAGTGTTTCGCTTAACTTATTGTGAATATTGGTTGTATGGGTGGTAGATTTGTAATTTTTTTTTTTCTAAAAGTCAAAAGCTAAAAGCCAAGATTTCTAACTTTTCAAAAACAGTTTTTCCACCCTTAAAAGCTAAAAGCCAAAAGTCAAAACAGAAAGTGCTTTTGGGTTACACAAACAGTTTATTGATTTATTGGTTTTTCCAAAAAGTCAATAAGTCAATAAGTTGTTTTGAAACTCAATCTCAAACACCCTCTTAGAGCATTCACAACCCATCCCCCATTCCCTCCCCCATTCTTAAAATTTAAGAAAATCCTACAAAAACTCACTCCATCCCAACCCCTTTCCCCATACCCCATTTCTAAAATTTACAAAAAACCTATGTTGAGCCCCCATATATGGGGTCTTCCATCCTTCCCCCATATCATTTAATAATAATAAAATAATACAAATGAAAGGTGGAGTGAATTAATGTTGGTTGTAAAAAAATAAAATAATAATAAAAAAAGCTTATAGGGGATATGAATGGGGAATGAGATGTGAGAGATTTTGCAAAAGTGAGTGGCAAATTTAAAAAACTATGATTTTTCCTTAAATTATATGGTTGGGGATGGGGGATGGGTTATGAATGCTCTTAAAGCACAAAATCTTAAAACCTTCTTAAAACGCAAATGTGAATTTTCAACAAGAATTTTGGTCGGCCCTTTCCCCCTATTTGTTCACTCACAATCTGAAAATTTCAAAATTCAAATCATGGCATTGAATCTGACATTCTCAAGATTCACGCCTTAATCGTTTACCCTTTCTTATTCTCTCTCGATTTGCGGAACATCACTCTGAAGAAACCCTTGTAAGCTCTCCTCTTAGATTTGCAGATCATCTCCATCTTCATTTGTCGCCAGGTTTGCATCATTGTTTTTACATTTTTTTATTTCTGTACCGGTTAATTTGAAAGGAATTGTTTGTTTTTATGGTCTAATTCTTTTAGTATTCTAAAAATCAGGATGGAAAGACCAAAATCATCAAGGAAGGGTTAGTTCAATTTTGTGTTTCGATATCCATGTCTGATAGTATAGCTTTACTTTTAGATTATGTTTTTGTGGATTTTTAGGCAGGTTACAATTAGGGCTAGAAATTTACTTAAGTGCTAATTTCATACCTGGCAAGGCGTTTGGGGCTTGACCGTTTGGCTTTAAATTGACACTCCAGTTTTTTTTTTTTTTTTTTTTTTTTTTTTTTTTTTTTAATTAAACAAATGTTTAATTTTTCCATTAAAACAAAAGGGGCAAATTACATAAGAATAGCAGGTAGGCGGGCAACAAGCTGCGCCGCCACCCCCTTCTGGATAGAGAACCCTAATCTAGAGAATACAAATCCTTGCCCCTGGGGAGTCGAGAAGTTGCTGTGGACCACCCGTTGAACTCTCGTCAGAAACCTAATCGATTCCGGTGCCAATGAGCCAAAAGTGTCAAAAGCCAGTGGGACAAAAGCATGTTGGTTATCCTCGCACGCTTTAGCGTGCTTTGCCACCTTGTTCGACTCTGCTCTAAGTACCGCTTGCCCCGCCACGAACCCACTCTCCCTGAATCCTGCTAAAGGTGATACACCCGTAAGGTCCACGCATGCATGTTTCCCACCTTCCCAACCAAACACTAACAGGTCAGCCGGACGTAAAGTGGACCTCCCTTCAGCCGGGTCTGTAAGAAAGTTAACCGGGGCCTCTTTCTTTGCCGAGATCCCTGCTCGTCTAAGAATATCCATTAAAACGTCCCGAACAAAATCGTGCCTGTACTTAAACCCCGGTAACTCTCTACAATGGAGGGCATGCTCCCCATATTTATCCAAACACGCTTTACGGCAAACCGGACATGTTTCGTCATCCGGAAAAATGGGAATCATCAAACGGTATTTAAGGATTGCTCTATATTCCACCGCTGACATTCGTTGCCCCAGTCCTTCAATAGGGATAACTGTTAGGAAATCTTGGGCGTGGGGCCTCTGTAAGCATTCCATGACGGCCTTTTGGCGTGGGGTCAAGCAAAAATCTCCCCCCAGACTTTGTGCAATTCGACAATAAAGAGCATTCGCCAAGGTTTTCTGTGGCTTTTTGGGGGCGGTGTCTTTATTGGAGAAACCGCCAAGATCAAAGTCAGGGAGATATTCATGCAGGCGTTCCAAAGCGGAAAACATAATCCGGATCCGTGTTATCAACCCCGCTGTTACGTAAAATATGGTCTTGCAACCCCCAGGATTGAGATCTGGACGCCACAAAGGCATAAGTGGCTACATCCCGGGCAGAGAGAAGACCCAACCCACCATGCCGCATTGGTAAGGTTGCAACCCGCCACTGGAGGTCCCCAAAATATGGCCCCCCACAAACTACAATATCTTCAATTGCCTCCCGGAGGCCTTTATCAAAACATGAGACAGCACTGCCTACAAAGGGGGGCTGGCATGTTCGTAAGCCGAAGAGCAACTTTGCGACCCCCATACAGGATCTGAGCAGGAGGAGCTCGCTTTGAGGATCCCGCAGACAAGGGAGGAGCCCCATAAGATCCACAGCCCGTGATGCCCTTTTAGTTGACAAATCACAGATGAAGCTAGCGTCGCGGCTGACTGCCCCTCCTAGAAGTTTGACACCTCTCTCAGGCCGTCCAATATCACTGGGGAATAGCCCTGGCCTAGTCTTCACCCCATCGCAGGTTGGCCAAAAAATCTCTGTTTTCTTGATATTAAGGTGAAGCCCCAACGATGGTCCTTCTGAATTGATGATTTCCAGGGCCTTAGCAACCTGCATAGTGTCCCCAATGATCGTCCCATCATCTAAGTACCAAGCGTGGAAGGGGAGGTTGCAGTTTTCCTGCACCTGGCGCACTAGAGGGTGTAAGGCAAGGGAAAAGAGCAAAGGTCCCAAAGGGTCCCCTTGTTGAACCCCCGTGAAGGCTCCAATGCGTTCATCCCCAACATATAACCTAGCTGGCTGGGCATACAAAAATTTGACCCACGGAAAAATGGAGGGGCAATGGCGATGGACTTCCCGTAACAAAACAGAACGGTCAACTACGTTGAAGGCGTTAGAAAAATCCACCGTGAGCATGGCCAAAGAGGCGTCTGCATGAAAGGAACTAAGGAACCTGTTAGCGCTGTGCAACACGGCCTCTGCCCCATTGGGGATTCCCACCCCGAATTGGTAGTCTCCCAGGTACTTAATAACTTCTTTACCAACTTTCTTCATGGCTACTTTGGAGACCAACCTTCTCCATATGGCCCCCACAGCAATGGGGCGAATCCCATTATCAGGCTTCAACAACGGGGTTAGGGGGCTGAAGCAATAAATTCAGCGAGCACCCCGGGACATAACCCCCCTAACCACAGATTGACCACATCGGTGATAGCGGAAAGCAGTCCTGAAGCAGTCGCCGACCCCTCCCCGCTAAGGGCATCCAGCAGGTGTTGAGCCCGTAAGCCGTCTCGACCACACGATGTCCCTTTCGGGAACGACTTCACACACCTGTAAACGCAGTCTTCATCCACTGATAATGCAGGGTGGGGTAGAGGGCTGGACGGTATGGTTGGCGGTGAAACAATGGGATGCTTGTCGATAAGGGCTTGCATGGTAGATTCCCCAGGTGGAGCTACCCCACTGGAGCACAACACCTTAACAGCGGCGGTGAAGTGTCCATCCCTGACTTTCCTGAGACATTGCTTGATATTGGGGTCAACTTCCTCGTCCTTTTCCCCCCTCCGTTGCGCTCCCCCACCATGTGAGACCTCTTCCCCCGTTGGGAGGAGCGACGTAACCAAGTCCTCAAAACCAGAGCCATCCTTCCATGTTGCTAAGGCCCGCATAATACTATCACATTGCAAGGACTTCCTGTTACCTGACCTCCGTTCCTGTCTAGAAGACGGAACGACCACCTTAAGAGTACATCGTGGTAAGAGTAAAAGTTTGACCCAGCTTTCAACAGACCCAGGGGAAGCCACTACTTTACGAATAGCGCCCGTCAAAGCTGAGCAAATGCTAAACGACAACTTGGGGAATACTTTTAACGGTCCGCACCGGGATGGAGAAAACCTGATCTAGGAGAGTGGCATCCCCCACCACTCCTTGTTGGACTTAAGATCACAGCTCACCCCAGGATCCCGAGGCCTTAGGATCCCCACAATAAAATCATCATTAGAGCCAGACTTTCGAGAGAAGATGGAGACACCATCTGGGTGATGGCACCCCCTACTAAGGGCATGTGTCTTCATGCACCTCCCACACAACCAATTTCCAAAAACCCGTAGGGTTTCCCCCACATTCGTAAACATCTCTAGATCGCTAGAAAGCGCGTTTCTAAAGAAATCCTTTCGATCATCTTTAAAATGGAACTGCTGTAAATGTGAGATTAACCTATTATACCCAGAAGACCCAGGTTTGCCATCTTTACAGTCGTGGAAATTTCTAAGGGGGCATAGCCACACGCCATTAGACGATGTAGGAGCAAGGCCCTCCCCAGAGGTGTCCCCACAAGCAACCTTAGAAGAGACCATACAAGAAAAATGTGTCCCCCGTCTCGAGATGAGAAGGAGACAAGGTACCACACCCCACCCAAAATGACGAAAGAGGAGCAAAAGCAACCTATAGTTGCTCACGCCCCCAGAAAACACTTTGAGAGGGGAGTTAAGCCATTATTATTATTATTTTAAGCCATTATTATTATTATTATTATTAATATTAATAATGAAATTATTATTATTACTTTTAATATTATCAAGTAGAGATAAATTTTATGGATTATAATATAGGGGGAAACTTGGAAAACAATGAGAAGTGGGCCAACTAAAAAAAAACTCTATTATTATTCTTATTATAATAATCTGACAAACACAAAGAAAACAAAGGCAAGATGTAGGGCAAATCAAAGTAGGGTCGAGGGAAACTGAAAAGGGTCGAAAGTGTTTCACAAGAAAAGGAAAGAGGGCGAATGGAAAAGAGCAAAGGGTCGAAAGGGAACTGAAGGGGTCGAATGGGTTCCAAAATTTTGAAAAATGACCGTTGGAAGGGAGGGGGGAAAACAGAGATGAAGGTGACGGGTCTGTGACAGTCGTCAGTTCTGGGGCTGGGTTGGTGACGGTGACGGTGACGGGTGGGTCGGGTTTGGAGGTGGTCGGGTTAGGGTGGTGGTCGTTCGGAGCTGGTGGGTGACAGGTTGGTTGAAAGAGACGGCGGTGGTTATCGAGTTGATGGAAGAAGACGACGGCGGCGGTTAGGGTGGTGGTTATCGAGTTGAAAGAGACGGTGGTTATCGGGTTAGGGTGGCTGTCGGAAAGGGTTGATGGAAGAAGACGAAGGCGGCGGAAAGGGTGAAGGAAAAAGCACAGTATAATATTATTATTATATTATAATAATGGGGTTTCAATGATTAGATTATGAAGATGGTGATCTGAGTGTTTGGGGGGAGTTTGAATAGATTGAATTGGGATAAATGTTTCGTCACAGGAAGGAGGGGACAAACTATTGCATCTATCATGTTTCATGTATGTTGTTATGTGTTGATTTATATGTATACATGTAAACTGGGAGCCTTTGTGTGTGTGAAAACTTAAGATGTTCTCATAAGGGTTTCTTTTGTTTTCCATAAATTTGGTTGCTTTTAGTCTTTGATGCCCCAAAAATTGGTTCAATTTCATATATATTTTTTTTTTTTCACATGGCTTTCTATTTTTCTCAAATAATCTAGAATATTTTAGTTCTAATGTTTCAAGTTATATCAGAATGTTTTTTTATTATCTTGAAATTTTGTTAGTGTGTGCAGATTTGGCCTAATCTTATAAAAATGCCAAAAGTTGGAGGTTTAGAGGTCATACAAACTTATGTAATTTGGAATGCGCATGAACCATCACCTGGGAAGGTATAAAAACGATGTGCGACATTTTGTCAAAGGTTCGTTCAGTTAGCTTGCGGTGGTGATCAACAGTGGATCCCAGAAACATGTTTTCCAGCTGGTACCTTATGAAGATCTAATATGAATGACCTTCAATAAATCGAAGAATTTTCTTGCTTCCGGTTGTGTCAGTGACTGTTGCATAAAGTTTTGGAGCACACACCTGTTTTTTTCTTGCTCTTGGTGTACACCAGGTCTGCGTGCTTTTCGTATAGAAGAATACCAATATTTTTTTCTGTTACAAACCGAGCGACCAAAGGGTTAATAAACTTTTATTGATCCTCTACTTCATCAGTTATGAGTAAATACAAAAGAGTTATTAATTACCCTGATTCCAGGTGTAAGTAACATGTATTGGAAAGATTCTAATCAAGTTATAAATGGTTGATGCTTTTTCAGATTTGTTTGTGATGCCTTGGATGGTTGGTTTGCTCACAACTTCGCAAGTTCAATCATGGTAAGGTGCTATCCATAATTGAATTATCAAGAGTTATAAACATTTTATGATTGTTGAAGATTTATTTTGTTAATTATTGTAGTTAGATTGAAACAATAGAGGCAGTATTATGGTTGATTGAGCTTTTGATATGTTAAATACCACGAAACATGTCAATTCAGGTTGATTATTTGTAACGGGTCAAACAAATAAAGTACTAAAAGATTCAGCTGAAATGAAACGGGCCAGACGTGTTAGATTACATGAATGATCAATTAGAATTTGCCTAATATGTTTTCGAATGCTAACATCCTAAATCTTTTCCAAATAAATAAAAATTACATTATTATTTTTAAAATATAGCAAACTGCAATAAATTATCTCTATGTTGTCAAAGCGCCTAGGCGCACTCAAGGTGCATAGGCCGAACCCGGAGCATAGGCGCTTAAAAAACGAGGTTTTTTTTTAAATAAATGCATAGTATAACATATATTTTTAGGGGTTTTATAGATGTTTTAGGCTTGTTTAGGGCCACTTTAGGAAGTTTTAGAGGTTTCATGCAACTTTTCGCCGGAAATTGGCACTTGGTGCCAATTGGTGCGCCTTGCTATGCCTCAACGCCTAGAGACGTGCCTCGCGCGTTTTTGACAACCTAGACTCATCTCTTTAACAAGTTATTCCTAATTCTCTTAATATTTTATATGTTTATTCTCAAGGTATACAACTCGAGGAGGAAGACTCCCTCATAGGCCTGTGGAAGACCTTGCATTTGCGCTCGATTTTATATAAACGGGGAGGAAGCTTTCAGAATTCTTATATGGTATGTTAAGCTATAGTACTTAATTGCCTTCCTACAAAAAAATAATTGTGAAATAGTTAATTAAACTTGATTCTCACTACAACCATCTCAGTCCATCTCTACCTTCGACTGGAATGCTTAATTTCTAGGATGGTGAACTTAACTTTTGTGACTTGCATGTATTGTTGTCCACATAGTAATAGTATTTATTTTATCTTCTTTTAGTTATTTATCTGTTGAAAACATACAAGTTTTTTAAGAGCTTTTGATCAATAAGGTATTATTTTGTTTTAATCGTGCTTATATTGGTGTGCTAGTGGCCAAGAACACGAACTGCTAGAATAACTTGCTTCTCTTAATAACCTTGCGTCCATCTGTCCTCGCTCTTGCCCGCTAAGCAAAAGGTTGGATATTTAAAAATGTGGGTGCAATATATGTAAGTTTACGTTTTCTTTTCTACCGTTAAGGATTCATTATTTGGTAAAAAGTTAATTTTTTGTATTTGTTTTTTTTTTCCTAAAAGGAAGAAATGATGAAGTTGAGAAACCAGCATACCGTGGAATCAATGAGCGACAAGTCGATTATTGAGAATGTACTTGGATGAAGCTCTATTCGTTTGCATGGGTGGGAACATGATTCAATTATTGTTGATAACACAATGGGTACAACTAAAAAAGCAAAGCATCCTACTTATGATGAGCTGGTCCATGCAATTATGGAACAAGCACTGATTGAGAATAATATCATGCCTACTCCATCAAGCACATCTGGACAATCTCAAGGTGATAATCTAGAGGGTGATGAAAGTATCAATGAGTGATGTTGTTTAGGAACTTTATATAAACCGGTAGTAACTTATGGTCAATATTTGTTTTATTTGTTTGGTTGTTTGAACACTTATGTTTTGATTAAGAATGTTAATTTGGTCACGTATGTTTCTATAACTGTTTTTGTATTTGTTTGTATACTTTTAAAAATTATTATTTAAATAGGTCGTGGTTATTATCTACACATTTAAATATTTTTACTAACACATCAATATGTATTATTACACATGTTAAGATTAATGCCTACACATTGATAAGATCAATACCTACACATCTTACATGTACCTACACATAATTAGCTATCACGTTGGATGCCATGTCAGCTGCCACGTCATACACCAATCTAACAAGTTGCTATACTTCTACCAACACATATATATTAGTTTTAGCCACACATATATGTGTAGGTATATCTTGATATCTACCTACACATAATAAATGTGTAGGTAATGGTCTATATCCACAGTGCTGAGTCTACACATCATAACACTTAATTTATGTGTAGGTAAATGCAACTAGTAACACATTATATGTTTTTTCCTACACATACTGTGTGTAGGTAAATATCCAAATTTCTTGTAGTGTTAGTCGATTTCGTCACCAAATACCCTAAAAACGTTGAAGTGCCTAGTGAATATGATTTGTCTATACAATATTATAACCATAGTGTTTAATGAATCCTATTTTTTCATATAAAATATACTCAACACTTTTGAGATGTGTGTGTGTTTTATTTACATGTACTTAATCAATAATATTTTATGAGTTTATAGCAAAAGACGGCTATATATCTTATATGCATCTCATTTTTTAATTAATTAATCTATGGACATAGAAAGTTTCCACAAGTTCCAACAGTCACTATGCACACAAATTATAAAGAATTTAATCCTAAATTGTAAAATGTTTAGGAACACAAAGTTATTTTTTGCTTCCTTTCAATAAATAAATTTAATATCATTGATGTGCAAGTAGGTTTTGCTATGATGGGTACTATTAAAAAGTTTATATATGAAATTTGGGTGTGAAGCAAGAAACTCTTCACATCCCATCTATAAAATTAGGTGATTTTACAATTTTAGCCGTCTTTGGCTCTTAGTAAAGTAATAATATACAATAAATTACTACCATATATTACACTTGGGAGGATCAAGATAAGGTAGATCATACTTTATGTAAGAAAATAAATTTACTTATAAACCTAAGTCTATATGTGAAATTGATGGTTTCAATATTAATGCTTTAAATATACAAGAAATGATTCAATTAACAACATAAAACTTACCACATTATTCAGACATGCGTTGCTTGATGTATTTATATTGTACACACCTAGGAAGGTAACCCAAGCATTTGGGTATGCTTCCAACAAGAAAGCTGTAGGAGAAATTTGCAAGTTTTAAGGATGTCGAGTGACAAAAACTGAATCTAGATATATTTGAAGCAAACCTAAGATAACACATTCTTCGTATCAGATGTATATATTGGAATAGTTAAGGAAATTCACTCAAGAAACTTGTGGATGATGACAATAAATACGCTGACATCACCAGTGTAAGGAATAATTTCTTACATTTCTTGCGTGTTGGAAACAACTGAAGCTTTGCCACCGGAAACATTGCCACGCAACTTATTTCTGTCCAACCAAATGTTTTTTTTAACGTCCAACAAAGTCAATATTATTAAACACCAAAAGACAACAAGGAGCTGGCACCCAAATACAAACAATGCACTTGACCCACACACGACCATTACAAACAACAACACTACATACCAGCACAACATAGCTAAACAAAAACATCCCCATACCGGAGTTCTTGAAGGTATTTAAGATTGTCAAGCTCTAAAGACAGTTGACCAGTCAACCCATTCGACTGCAGGTTTCTGAACATATACAAACAAACTTCACACATAAGAGAAATTATCATAAAATGGAAAAGGAACATAATTATGTTCAAAACAATGAAGGAAACTTACAATATAACAATGTTAACCAAATTCCCGATTTCACGAAGAATAGGTCCAGATATCTGGCTCATCCCTAAATCTAAAATTTTCAGGTTCTTTAGTATTCCAAGTTCTTTTGGTATTGAACCGATGAGTTTTTTTGCGATGTAAAATCCTAAAAGCAAAACCATTTGTAATTAAATATTCAATTTTCATTAGGTTCTTTAAGGTGAGATAATATGTTTAAAGGAAACATACAATTCTTGTAAGGAAGCAAGTTGAAATAGTTCACGAACAATAAATCCTGCTATAGATGAGTGAGAACTGTTCCTGTAGAAACAAAAACACACACAACAAAAGAAAAACATATTAGATTCATTGCTTAATTAAATGTCGAACCATATAATTTGATGTACCAACTCTCATCTCAGGGAGACGGATTCCACATAATCATTCCAAATAGTGATATCTCACATATGAAAAGGAATCAGCTCTTTCAAGAAGATGATAGGTGAAGCGTAGGAGACTACGATGTATTAGTATAGGAAAAATAATGGAGTCTGGAAGGTTAAGAGTGAGATAAGTAAATTACATTGAAGTTTCTATAATAACTAAAAATGGTTTCATGTGTTAGGAATTTTTGTGATCCATCTTCAATTCACTTAAAAATCTACTTACTTTGGTTTATTAATCACTAAAATTGACGTGGCCTTTAATGGGGGTTTTAATAGGTGGGTATTAATAATATAAGTCACATGGTGAAAAAGATCTTTGGTATCTATACACACATATACAATATGCATAATATGTTATACATAAGGGGCAAAAAGGGAAGGAAATGACAAAAATATAGATATTTTTTAAAGAGGCTTTCATATGTCATCTTAAAATTAATATGAAATTACTTTAAGGACATGCTTGGTCCTTAATAAGGTAAAAAAAAAAATAGAGACATCTATAATCTATAACTTATAATAAAAGAATTGAACTTTGATGATGTGACATTCAATGGAGGCCTCAACCCCTTTTTGAATGTGTCATGTGGCATCATGTAGGATTTTTTAATTTTTGAGTTTTTTAATAAAATTATATATATATTATAATTATTTTAGGAAAAGATAAGAATTTAAAAACAAAATTAAATTTTCTCTCTAATGTTTTCTCCAATAACTTTTAAACGTTAATATATTTTATATACGAGATTTTAAAGAAAAAAAAACACCAAATTAACGAGTGTTTTATTATCTTTCCAACGAGTACCATAGTGCTATATAAAAAACGGAGAAAAAAAAACAACTATTTTTGTGGGGTTTTGTTTTCAAATATATTTTACTCTACTAATAAATCACAAATGATCAACATAACTTCATACGCAGAGATTCCTTTTTTTTTATATTTGAATATGATAACTTATGACAGAAATTTGTTTAAAATAAATAATAATAATAATAATAATAATAATATTCATTAATCATGTATTGGCAAATCATTAATTATGTTATCATATTAGATATTTTATTATGTTACATTAGATATTTCAACCCCGGGACACTCCCGGGATAAAAGCCAGTAGATATATGGAAGAATTTAGTTGTTGCGTTGTGCCGTTGAATACTAAATTGGGCCACAAAGGCAAATGCGGGCTGATACGTTTGTGGGCTTGTTTAGGACAGTTAAGTCCAACAAATGGGCTGCTTCAAATTAGACATGGACACTTCATTTTAGTATTTTCTTTTCTTCTTTCTCTAGCAAGCAAATGATTCTAACATATTTTATTTTTCTACACAGCATGATATAGGTAGAAAACGATATCATTTCATTTAATTTAACTTGAAATACTACATATAGTATAAAATATAAAATATTTCGTAAGCTAATATCATGTAAGTTGCTTTGAATATTAATGGTTTTTTCTCTGATTCTTACTTTAATATGATCGTGTCAACTCGTTTTCTTCACCATATATATACTATAAAATTTAATTTTCTTAGTTTGTTTTGTAATCATTTTGACGCATATATTGATTAACTTGAAATAAAGTGTACCAAGAATGCAATCAACCACATATTGCTAGATTTGGTTTAGCCTTATAGGAAAAATAAACTTGATCAATACTTTACAACCATCATATATGATATTCTAACCTACTAGACACTAGTTATATAACATCGGACCTTCCGTACCGTCAATATTGTTTGTTTTGCCCACAAGTAGCTCACAAATTAGTTTTTATGGTTGTTTGGTTTGAGACTTCTCATGAGGTTACTCATCCTACTACTTTTACTCAAGCATACTTAACTGTGGAGATCTATCTCATCCATAGTCAATGCGCCAAAATCGCATTGGTTTTGATTCGCCTAATGTGTTACAATCAGCCCCCATATGGATTTATTGTTCTTGATGAGGTTTTTATCCCGCTATCAAGGGGTGTTCAAAATTCGATTCAAATTCAATAAATTCGAACTTCGACTTAATTCGATTCGATTATCAAAAATTCGATTCGATGATCAAGAATTCGTATTCGAATTCGATTCAATTCGAGTTCAGTAACTCGAATACGAATCGAATACGAATTTGTGATTTTAAATTCGATTCGATTCGAAATTCGAATAGAATAATTCATATTTATTTATAGATAAAAATATATAATTAAATACACATATATAACTTTAGAACTTGGGTTAATCTATAAATTTAACTTGAGTCATAAATTAGCCCATTACCAACCCTAGCCTAACTAAACCCCATAACTTAAGTCTTAACCTTAAACGAATTTATTCAAATTCAATTTTCTAATACGAATTCAAATTGAGTTTTTTATTCGAATACGAATCGATATGATCAAGTTTTTATCGAATTCGAATCAAATACGAATTCAGTAATAAAAAATAAATTATTCGAAAAATTCGATTCGATTAATTCAAAAATTCGTTATTCGATTCGAAGAACACCTCTACCGCTATCCCAATCAAAGATATGGTATTAGCCAAAAGTTTCCTCCTGAACACCCAAGGAATCCACATACTCGATGAGTTTGTCTTACCATCCCGAACAACACAAGAGTGACTTTAATGCCATTTGAAACATCCAGCTTCGACTAGTAGTGTAGACATTAACCCACTTAAAACTTAGATTCTTGCACCCAGTCTCCTCTATGACTTGATTGAAGTGCTATGTCATAGGTAACGTCCACTATAAAAAAAAGGGTATGTGGAGGAGACCCTCTGGCCCCTGTTATTCATATTGGATACTGATCATCTCACCCCACAAGGGTTATGATCCCGGCAAAATACCTCAAAGTGCTGCCCACAAGATTCGAACTTGTCTCATCTCATGCCCAACACTTATCATTGATAGTGGGTACCACTAGGCTATAAGCCCATTGGTGTATAAGTAGACAACTTATCTGTTTATTTGGTCGACATGTAGTAAGGCACTCACCTATGTCATAAAAGACAATAGAGCATGGCATATTTTTATCAAAGTTGCAGACATATAACTAGCTAGACCTCACCGGTGAGCGCCAAAAAATACTTTTGGTGGGGTTTTGGCAACTTCTGAATGAATAAGTGCTGAACTAGTAAGACAGTATGAAGTCTGAAACATTCAGATTTAGTATGACGTTTATCCATTCAGAGACAAATGTCTGAATGATTTAGACATCAGACATATGTTCGTGAAACAAACAGTCTGAATGAATTGTGTCTGACCGATTCAGACATATGTTATATTAAGAGCTGAAAAAAAATGTCCAATTAAGAGCTGAAACAAACAACTCCTTAGACACTGTGATTCCCAAAGCTACTTTAGGTAAATTTGCTTTGGTTCACCAACGTACAACCAACTTTTATATACTCAAGCTATCTCACTAAGTTTAGATACACTCAGTCTATAAAACCGTTCATTGTATTTTGTACATTTCATCATCTAGTTGGTATTATATGGTTGGGTATCACCCACTACCTATATGTTGGGATTTCTAATGAATTGCCATCTTCAATATTATCTCATTCATTAAGGGTGTATGAATTGAATAACTAAATTTCAAATTACATTTTTTTTTGAACGGCTAATTTTTTACACCATTTTTACACAGTCTTGGAGTTGAACTCCCAACCTCATCCAAAAGAGGATTTCCTCTCTACCACTAAGCTATAACCTAAAATAACTCGAATTCGTATGAATAGAACTCTAGTAATTGTGAACCAAACTCGACGCTTGATAATCAAATTTGATTTGACACGGATATCCATTTTTTCTAATCCTAATCAAATACTAAAAACTCCTACATTCCAATATCAAATCTCTAATATGATTTTTTTTAGTACAGTTACTTATAAGAACATTTATTAAGTGTGTAAATATCGAATAGTATTTTCTTTGTATAATTGTTATTCCATCTAGTCCCGTACTGATCCCTTTAACTTAGTCGTGTTTTTCTTTGTACAAAACAAATTTTGAAGGTCTTCCAGACGAACGGTAAAGGATTTTGAAATCTTTATTAAATTAATTTTTATTCCCGATTTTTGTAAATATAACATATCAACTCACTCATTATACAATAGTTTTTATAAAGAGTAGGCACAGTTTATATAGCATAAATACTATGTGTATTTTTATTGAGTTACTCTCAAGTACGTAGCCTGTTTTCTAAAGTTTAGTTGTATTTCAAATCTATCATATATAACTATTTAAGATATTTAAATCAAACTTGTTACTGTTATTATTATTATTTTCACATAGTCGACATAGTTTCATCAAAAAAAAATTTAATAACTTTTAGTAAACTGTTAAAAGTGTGGTAATGTTATTGTGCAAATAGCTTTTGACATACACTCTCAATAGATAATGTTATGTACCAAGCTAAGGGTGTAAGTATAAGGTGTTATGTACCAAGTCAATAGGTTGTTTAGGATGTTTCATTCAAGCCATGCAATTTACTAGCTAGTTTAATTATTTTATTTACGTTTTTTTAATTCGTCATGAGGTCAAGTAAAAGAAGTGGTGGGAATGCTCCATAATATCCATGTTACGTATTTGTAGGACATTAGTGGGTTAGTAGTAATTATTAGTGTGTGTTGTTGTATTCCTTTTAAATACTCTTCTTTAGTAAAAGAATGGAAATTATGAATTAGTCCTAATATATCCTTCTATATTTCTTTCAAGTTTCCTCTCTATTTTCTGAGCTTCACCATTCACGGGTTACCTATTCGATTAACCTTGGAACCACATCATATAAGTATGTAACATAAGTCGAAGGATAATTATACAATACCTGCAGGCTGCATCATACATATAATTACACATTATGGTTTAACTTCAACGGAAACTAAAGAGTTTTAACTCCAAAATTCCTATTGCTATGTACCGATTAATTATCAACGATGTATCAAAATATCATCTGTGACGTGACTTTGTGTCATGGGTCTATCAACTTACTTGACTTCATTCAACATCCATATATGGAATTATATACCAATAATGTTGATTGTTTGAAATAACATAACTTCAAAAGGAAACAAAGAATATATATGAAATAGTACTCTTTAAGTATATAAATTCGGCAAACATAACAAGACATGGACAAGACGTTATTACACAAATTTACACATTAATACTTATTATGGTTTCTACTTCTTCACTTACTGTCTATCCTTTTACCTAAAACATGACAATAAAATTTGAATAAAACATGATGAATCACAATCACAATACCTTTTTTTCTCTCATTGTACGTTATGTCCGATCACTAATTCTTTATGCTTCATGTCTGCCTGCTTATGATCAAGAACACCAATTGAATCCCAAGATTTTGAAGAGGTTGAATTTGCTTCAACTTCGTTAGACCAACCAAGTCATGCTGTCTTTCACACCATGCATATCCTTAAAACAATCAAATTCGGTACTCATTTGCGGCCCATCTAGTGGTGTACTCACTTTGTTGCTCAAGAGCTCGTCGATTTTCGGCTTGAAAGGCCCAATTTTGTTGCATTTCTATGCTTGGTTGTTGTTTTACGACGTCTGATTCCGGGACAAGAGATGATTTGACTCAGGAATATTGATTCCCATGGAATTTCCCATTCTGTTCATCATCATGTTACTGTCAGAAACGACCCAGTTTTCTAGTACGGGAAGATGGATATTGGATTGTGCATAGTATTCAACTTTTTGAGGGGTAGTAGGTGAGAAATTTTGCATCAAAAGAGGATTAGAGGATTCATTTGCAAGTTGGAGAGTTGCATCATTTTTTCTTGTATAGGATTTAACTACAAGGCCACATGGGAGAATTATTATTATAGTGATGGAAATTAGGTTTTCAAGGCTTTGGAGTTGCATGTGAAGTTGTAGCCTTTCAATGGCTGAGTTGCTTAGGGTTTCTATTCCCCTGCCATCTTTCGGGTCCTGACTTGAACCCGAAAGCTTATTCGCTTGCGATTGTTTGCGCCTTCCGAGTAATTTCTTCTTCAGCCTTGTTCCAGTAGTTCTTGATGTCGTTATCTGTTCTTTTCCAGGCAGTTGCGCG